>JAOCPT020479798.1:0-12811 GCA_026546935.2 Palythoa grandiflora
ATACATAAACATAAGAACGTGGATATTGACAGGTTGGTAATGGAGTTTGCCCGTCTTAAGGGTCGATGTGTCACCCTTTTCTTGTGACCTGTCTTCATTGTTTTTGTATTTTTTTTCTTTTCGAAACTCTGTAGCTTATAGAAAACACTAGGGAAATGGTTAAAATAAATAACTTTCTAATGCATTTTTGCGGCATTATTTATTGAAAATGCCCCGCAGAAAAACCAGGAGATGCCTTTTACGAGAGCAAATGATACATTGGACTGGTTTTAATTTTTTAAAACGTAATTTTACGTGAGTAATGACTAACTGTTGTCGCTGAGCGACCAACGTTCACGCGGCGGGTGTTTTAGTAATTTTCAAGCCATTTTGATAGTTTTAAAAATATAATAATTATATTAAAAAGTAAGTTTTCATACCTTAATCTGTTCTGTTCTCTTGATGCTCCTGTTTGCGCGCGCTTTTTTTCTGGGGGAGGACGCGTTTTTCCCGCTCAAAATTTGGAGTCCATATGATGCGATCATATATGAAGTATTTAATTGAAAACAATTCGCGTCTTCTGAACTTATGAAATTCTTCTGTGGATTGAGTAAGAATTGTCGAGATGATTTCGTATAGCTTCGCTGGAGGAAATGGCACAGTCTTTTGCAGATTCCTTGGAAGTTATTGAAATATTCTGGGTATGATAAAATTTCTGTTCCAGGAAAATGATGAGATTGTTCACGTTGATCTGCCAGTGTAGATGGAGGGCATTTGTGGCATCAAACCATTCTATGCACCGAAAGACCCTTTGGATACGAATATTTACCTTTCATATGACTTGAGTATGTATACTTTGGTATATCTGCAACAATATGGTTTTTATGTATAAAAGCTCATCGAATATTTTTAAAAACCCTGAGCTTGTATAGAACTTGGATTGCTTAAAAAAATTTGTGGTCTGTGATATAGTTTATACACAAAAGTTTCTTGGTAGATATTTAATTTATAAAAAGATCTGGATTTTAAATTTGGTTATAAATTTTAGAATTTGTAATAATTTTGGTTTGAAACTTTTTATTGCGTTTTGGATAAAGGAAATCTTTTGTAGAATAATTTTTAATTAAAAGAGAAAAATAATTTGTCATTTTGGATTTGGGTAAAAGAAATTAACATGGGGGTTGTAAGAGTCTTTTAGGAGATCGTATTAGTAGCTATTGTTAGATATTTGTTTTGATAGCATTCTGTGTTTTTCTAACTTCCAGTCCCTTTCATGATTTGCCTCTCTCCCCCCTATATTTTAAAATGATTCAAAGATATCACCTACTACAGAGAGTGTATTAAAGCTATTTTGAAATTATGGTAATTTAAGAATCATAAATTAATGTGTTGATGAAATAAAGTCTGGTTTTGTTATTGTATTTTACTATTAATATATTTTTTTTATTCTGATACTTTGTAAAGAGTAACTAATACTTTGCATTTTAAAAACAAAATACTGTCAATTTTAAGCGTAAGTAAACAGAATAAATTTACTTGTTTTTCTTTTTCTTCATTTTCCAGGCCTGGAAAAGTCATGGAATTTAGGAAAAATTGTTCAGGTCATAGAAAAGCCACTACCCGGTTACATTAGGGACACATTCGCCTTTTCCATCCGTCAAGAGAGCATCAATTGGTGCATGGAAATTTAGAATTTTGCTGAGGTATGTGTGCTATAAAGCTGAACAAATTAATGCTGTGGCGAGATTAGAATAACATTCTTTTTGCTGACTTACCTTGTCCTTTCTGTGCGGTATTTGTTTGATATAAGAGCATGACGGGCCCTTGTTTGTCACAAAAACTTTATTTATGTGTTGGGTGGGTGGTTGCTCTCGACGAATTTGGTCTCGACGTGTCTTGCTCATGATCCTAAAAAATGTCAGCAAGAAACCTTAAAGAGGAACTCTTATAGATGTGAAGAAACTAAAAAACTCATTTCTTTATTCTATACAAATTTTTATTCAAACACGGTAAGGATTGACATGCTTCACCGTGCAGATGCACTCTGAGCGTGTAATTGCACACTCCACAAAAAGCGTACATTTTAGCCTCAGGAGCGTGTCTTGAAAATCCAAATCACTGCTTGTGCAAAACAAGCTCAAAGTATGTCTTGACACGCCAAGGAAAAGTATACCCAAAGATGCGTGTAACTTGCACGTTCTTGTGTGTCTTGACATGGTCTAGCGTGTATGTAACACATTTGGGTACCAACATTGTACACATAACCTAATATTACACTATAGTATTTCAACCATATGGCTTAATTGGGGGCGAAATACATTGCGTCAGTTCACTGTCTAATTTCTACAGAGAGGCAGCCTATACTGTCATGCGCTCTCGTTTTATTTTATTCTACTGGTTATATACTTTTCTTTTTTTTCTTGTTTTTGGTTAATGTTACTATGGAGTACATAATGTGTCGTGTGGGCAAAGTTGGCCGGCTCAAATGTGTCATTTTGTGACGTTGAAAGAGGATCACGGCACAAACTCTCCTGACAGACTATGGAGAAGGGATTTTTTAACCAGATTCTAAGATAAGTGTGAGTAAAAATTATTGAAATTTCGTCCTAAGAATTCGGTTGGCCAATTAGAGAACACTTTTGCTATGTTCAGAGTAGGTTTATGGTAAGAAACTAATACAGAGAATACACTAATGGCTTGGCGGTTACATAAATTGTCCAAAGTCAAGCCATTACTTAAAGAACGTGAAATCTTGGTTCTTCCGGATAATATAATCGTGGAGCCAACGGCCCCTTGCAATACATTTTGATCCGTCCTGACAGGAACAACCTAAATCTTCTACAGAAGGACACCCAATGGTGCCCAAGTCAAATATGTTATAATTAGATTCAAAATTATGCATCAACTGTTGAAGACCTTTTGAAACTGCCATTGTTGTAGAGGCTGAATTCATGCGGATCGGTACCAAAAATAGTGTGGTAAAGCTGTTTTACAGTTTGTAATGTTTCTTCTACAAATTCCAGTATACATACCTTGCTGTCATCAGAATTTGTTCAAGAAAAAATCTTTGAACCGGTCGCAAATGGCTTTATGAGGCATTATGACATATGATTAATGTCATAGCGCCTAATGGTGCTGTTAATGTGCATCAATTTGAAAAACCACGTGTGCTGTGATTGTTCTAAAAGAAAGATAAGAATCGATTTTCGTTTTGTACAAAATTAACAGAGAATAGAAATATACTTGAAAGGTAAGATGCAAAACTAAACAAGAGATGAGAGAAAATAAAACTGCTATTACCAGAGAAGCAAAGTTTTTGGCCTGTGTAAATTAACTTTCGTTGTACTGGTGTCTGTGGTGACGTTGCTAGCGTAAAGGATCGCTTCAAAGAGTCACCCTTTATTTAGATTCGCCCCTAAGAAAACTTCTGTTGTTTGTTTTTTTGTTTTTTTATTGTGATTATTCATTGTTGACGTTTGATTACACCTCATCAGAATTGCAGATTCAAATTCTCTCTGTTTTTTTTCCTCGTGTTGTTTTAGGATTGAATTCCCATTCCCGCTGCTACTCTGGCTTGAAATTATTTCAAAACATTTGAAATTGGAGACGAGGTAAAAGTGGCGTCAACAGTCAAACTCTGATTTTCTCGGCATAAAAGTATACTTAATAAGATGTAAATTTTGTTGTTTTTAAATATAAATAGGCTTTTGAGGTAGCCATGTTTGTTTGCTGGCTCTTAACTTATTGTGAAGAAATTGTTTAAATTATCTCAGACTTGTACTTCGACTTAAGTCAATAAATGTTAATAGTAAGCCGCTTTGATAAGCGTGGTGACAGAGATTAAACGCCAAAGCACGGAAATTTTGTCGGTAACTTTCATAAATAATTGCTAGTAAATGGGACTGAAAATATTGTGGCTGAACAGTGGGTAAAAGTAAGTCAAATATAAACGATTCTTCAATAATAATATAACCAACTAATCTATTTAAGGCGACTGTGTTACTTGTTGCCCATGAAACAGCTTGCTTATTTTCTACTGCGCCTAAGAATAAGTTCATTATTTACGAGATATTCCATGCAAATAGTTTCAGTAGAGTTTTTAACATTGCATTTTCCACAGGACGAAAAAGAGCTAGCCGAGTTCATATAGGCTTTGATAAAGTCACTCATGGAATACAGAGTCTTTGAAACTTGAACTGAAAGTGTTCGTCGGAAATTCTGAGATAGAACTCATAACGTAAACTGTTGAACTGTCGGAATCGAGTTGTACCTATTGATAAAAACATGTCATTTAGTTTGGAATATGCATTTTCTTCTGCTTTAACTTTTCTCACTCTTGTTTCTTTTTATTTGTTTGTTTGGGGGTTAGGAGTGGGGTCTTTTGTTTTGAGCTTTTTAATTTTTCTTTTGAGATTTGTTAAAGTTATCTATAAGACAGTGGTCCAAAATATTGTTTTCAGATTCCCAAGTTGATTGAGAGGAGGGATAACTAGTTTACCTTACTAAATATTCAACTTACCATTTTTTTCACTGTTAACAATTTCCACTATAAGGTCTGGCTTCCTGGTACTTTAGCTTTCAAGTTATTACAGGAAGACAGTACCCTTTCAAGATCATTATTATAATGTACATATTAACTAAATATATAACTGTAAATTGTAAATTAAGTAGCTCGTCTGTAAATCACAACTTTTAAATTAATTAAGGGTAAATAAATGCCTTGTCTTGTCTTGTCTTGCCTGTGGGCTTCTCTCCGATTCAAGAGTTTTTCCACATTAAAAACGTTTTCTTTATAAATTAGGTTACTTGTATCTGGGTCTTTAGTCTATCCCTTTAGCTACCTCCTCTGTCTGATTCTGACAAGACATGAGGGTGCCCTGGGGTGGGTTTAAGTTGGCATTCTCGGCAAGACATGATCATATAGATCTATATCCAAATAAGGATCGTTTGAATCGTCCTGGTCAGGTGGGTGAATGGGTCGTTCTTCTGATTCGAAAAATGGTTTCATTTAGTTAGCATAAACCATTGTAGTGACGAATCTATTTTGTTCGGTACGAAGCCAGAAGTGAACAGGTGACATTTTTTCAACTATTCTAGAAGGGCAAACCATAAATGAGCTAGTTTTTTCTTAAGACCTCGTTTGACTTTTGGAGTGTAGACCCATACTCTTTCACCTATTTAAGAAGTGGTGTCTTGTGCTGTTCTATCATAATATTTCATTCTCTGTTGTTCGCATTGATTATATTCCACCGAGACAAAGGGCGACATTAAGGGAGAGCGTTCGTTTAAACCTCCCCCTGTCTCAGCATCCCAGGAACCCGGAATAAACTTCCCTTTGCAGGATCTAGTTATGACCGGCCAAGATCCGATTTTACATAAAAAGGATACAATTAAATCAAAATCATAAAACAAGTTCCTACCATTCCGTGTTCAGCACAGCGAGGTAAATCTCCTAAGTCACTATGCAAGGCCTTGATCTTAGGATGTGCACTGTACGCCCACGCCTGGGCCATTGCCATTTTGGGTTCCATGGCATCCATGGTCTCTCGATAGATAATGTCCAGGCCAGGCCGGTGCCCAAACGCAAAAGTAATAGTTGTAAGAGGTAACCTTGCATTCGTTACTGCTTCTTAAATACTAATATCATTCACTGCGAAAAGAAAAAAATAAGCAGATGAGTATATATAAACATTTTCAACAATAAGCCCAAGCAAAAAAAATATTAGTTTCCCATCCAGAATCATCAAAAACATGAAGCGGGAGGTCGTTGTTATTTACTATTTTTTTTATTTTTTGTTATTTTCCAAAAAATAGGTTGATCACAGGCATGCAGTTTGAAACCCCGGTGAAACACTGAAATGAGGCGCTATACATAGGTTTCATTCAGTATCGAACCCTTGAGTTTGATAAAGCATCAAATTCTTGTGAACTTGTTACTTAAATTGAATATTTATAAACACGTATTTGAATACTTAAAAGAAGATATTAACGTGAACAAAAAACCTTTATTAACACTCGAATAATGTACTAACAAAACATTTTCTAAAGAAAACATATCATGAACGTTCGTTCACTTGTTTATATGATTGAGCTCCACTTTGACATATAGAAATATTTTTCATACTAAGATAGGATACTTGAGATAATCAAAAGTTACATTTTGCCCGTTTAGCGGATAACTCTTTCATCCCATCGTTGGGCTCATCATCACAAAGACCTGTTTTTTTTTAGAAAAATATTGAACTCCATTAGGACCATTTTTAAAAAAAAAGAATCGATACTTTGAGATAAAACATTTACTTACGATCCTGTTCGAGGACGGCTCCACATAACCCTTTGAGGGAAGAAACTGTTCCCCTTTCTTTGTTCCTTTCAAATTTGTATGCTGCCGTGACAGCACAAATTATTACAGAATAAAAACTCGAAACACTTGGATGTGCTTGGCACACATAGCAGGAATGCTCCATTTTCAGTTTGTACGAGGCTCACAAGCAAATGGTGAGGGCTCGGGTGATTATCGCTTATACAGAGTTAAAACCAAAACCGGATTAACCCAGTTTTTGATATGATCAGATAGATTTATATCCAAAAGGATCGTTTGAATCGTCCTGGTCAGGTGGGTGAATGGGTCGTTCTTCTGGGTCGAAGAATGGTTTCATTTAGTTAGCATGAACCATTGTAGTGAGGAATCTATTTTCTTCGGTACGAAGCCAGAAGTGAACAGGTGACACTTTTTCAACTATTGTAGAAGGGCAAACCATAAATGAGCTAGTTTTTTCTAAAGACCTCGTTTGACTTTTGGCGTGTAGACCCATATTCTTTCACCTATTTAAAAAGTGGTGTCTCGTGCTGTTCTATCATAATATTTCATTCTTATTCTACCGAGACGAAGGGCGACATGAAGGGAGAGCATTCGTCTAAGCCTCCCCCTGTCTCAGCATCCCGGGAACCCGGAAGAAACTTCCCTTTGCAGGATCTAGTTATGATCAGCCAAGATCCGATTTTACATAAAAAAGGATACAATTAAATGAAAATCATAAAACAAGTTCCTACCGTTCCGTGTTCAGCACAGCGAGGTAAATCTCCTAAGTCACTATGCAAGGCCTTGATATTAGGATGTGCACCGTACGCCCACGCCCAGACCATTGCCATTTCAGGTACCATGGCGTCCATGGTCCCTCGACAGATAATGTCCAGGCCCGGCCGGCGCCCAAAAGCAAAAGTTAGAGTTGTCAGGGGTAGCCTTGCATTTTTTAACGCTTCATAAATACTTGCATGAATGAAGCAGTCATTCACTGCGAAAAGAAAAAAAAAGCAGATGAGTATTTTTAAACATTTTCAACAATAAGCCCAAGTAAAAAAATTATTAGTTTCCCGTCCGGAATCACCAAAAACATGAAGCTGGAGGTCCTTATTAGTTAGGGCTTACTGGCTTTTAAACAACGGGGCCCAGCTTACTACAATTTTCCAATAGAACAACTGTTTTGAGACATAATGAAAACTGGTCCTGTTTGTTCAGGTTATGAAATCTGTTCATATTTGTTCATTTTTGGAAACCGGTTCTTATTTGATCAGTTTATGAAATATTCACAGCATTCTCTTGTTCACAGCATTCTCTGGTTCACAACATTCTGTTCCAATTTGTTCAGCTTATGAAATATTCACAACGTTCTGTTCCTACTTGTTCAGCTTATGAAATCTGTTCATATTTGTTCAGGTTTTGGAAACTGCTTCTTATTTGATCAGTTTATGAAATATTTATTTCAGCGTTCAGTTGTTCACATTGTTCTGTTGTTTACAGCATTCTGTTCCAATTTGTTCAGCTTATGAAATATTCACAGCATTCTGTTCCTACTTGTTCATCTTATGAAATCTGTTCAAATTTGTTCAGTTTTTGGAAACCGGTTCTTATTTGATCAGTTTATTAATTATTCACAGCGTTTTGTCCCTATTGTTCAGCTTACTACAATTTTCAAATTTTAAAAAAGAATGATACCATTATAACGAATGCCTTTCAAATGATTGTTATCGATATGAAATAACAATCTATCGCTAGACGACGGCATCTAGCCCTTTTTATTAAATTCAGAAACAAGAAGGTTGTCAGCTTTTCTAGCCAATAGTCCAAAGAGAAATTATAAAACACAAACTGCTGAAGTGGAATTTCAATTTGTAGATTTAGAATGAACATTCACTTGGAACAAGCATTAATCCTTTGACAAGGTTCATGTTTACAAATAAGTTCGCGCGTTGTGGAGGGTGCAAAGCTATAATATAACTCTCAAACACATTTCTGAAAGTGCGACCGCAGAAAAGTCGCAGAAATTAGATCTGAAAAGTTTTTCCGGAAAACACACTGGGAAAATTTTCGAATTTCCTAAGTGTGACCCGGGCCATACTAAGATAGGAGGATACTTGAAATAATCAAAACTTACATTTCGCCCGTTTGGCGGGTAACACTTTTGGCCCATCGTTGGCCTCATCATCATCGTCATCACAATGACCTGTTTTTTAAAAAATATATTGAAAGCCATTAGGACCATTTTTTTTTGAAAAAAAGAATCGATACTTCGAAATAAAACATTTACTTACAATCCCGTTCAAGGATGGCTCCGCATAACCTCTTGAGGGAAGAAACTTTCCCCCCTTGTTCTTCTTTTGAATTTCTTTCTAATTTGTATGCTGCCGCGACAGCACAAATTGTAATGGCATAAAAACTCCAAGCACTTGGATGTGCTTGGCACACATAGCAGGAATGCTCCATTTTCTCCGTTTTAGTGGTTGTAGGCTCACAAGCAAATGGTGAGGGCTCGGGTGATTACGCTTATACAGAGTTAAAATCAAAACCGGTTTAAACCAGTTTTTAACTGATTTCCGAGGTTTTTTTCCTAGGGGTACCCCCTAAGATAATTTGTCTAGGTGACCTTCTAGGGATGGATTTTAGACAAATAAAACCAGTTTAGAGCTCGTTCGAATGGGTTTCATCCGGGTGTTTTTTCTAGACCCTATATAATGAGAAACTAGCCCAGTCGAGTCATTTTTTCTCCCGTTGCTCGTGTTTACAGCTCACACAGTTCTAACTACAGCATGTCTTACAACAACAATGACGATGCCATGAATGCTGTCTGTGAAGACTTTTTAGATCAACAGGCTCTTCATAGGTTCATGGATCGTTTGGAACAACAATCCCTTCCAATGGATATAGGTTGTGATGAGCGATGGACATCGTAAATGATGATGAATCGGAACAAGAGGGTTGTGGGCTATCTTCCCTTTCCTCAAAAAGCAGGAGAAGTTTTAATTGGTCAAGCCTTTAAAGGAATAACTGATCAATTTTTAAGAAAAAGGTCTTTTAGGACAGATGCACCTATACACCTAATTATGTTATTATTGTTATTTTTCAAATAAAAATCATTTGAAAAACTCAAACAAACGTTGTCATTCATGTTTTAAAAGTTTATTTGTCATTTGTTTTATTTCGGCTGAGACAGTTCAGAAACTGCATTAAAGGAATAACTGATCAATTTTAAAGAAAAAGGTATTTTAGGACACATGTACCTAAACTTCTAATTATGTTATTATTATGTTATTTTTTAAATAAAAATCATTTGAAAACCCCAAACACATGTAGTCATTCATGTTTTAAAACTTTATTTTTCATTTGTTTTATTTCGGCTGAGACAGTTCAGAAACTGCATTATAATAAGCCTACTGTTCATCCGTCATCTGCTGCTGTTGCTGCTGCCAAAAGGAAAACGGGTTTAATACGGCAGTGTGACACCAATAAAGTCGTACATACCACGGTGGTGGTTGAAGTGTAACATCCCGAGATACTTTTGATGCATTTGCTGGATCTTTCATAGCCTAATCAAACTGTTCTGCTGCGTTTTCTTCTTTACTATTCATTTTAATAACTGTAACACCCCCGTCCTTCACACCATCGGTCTCATCAACAGCTGTTGCTACTACTTTTTTCTTCTTACTACTTTTTCTCAACTGCTGTTTGTTCTGCATACCCTTTCTTTTTACTTTTCGCGTAGATACTGTTCCTGCTGCGGTTCTCTTTCTCTTTTTCTGATTGTTTTGGTTTTGTTTCTTGCTGCTTTTCTTCACTTTTATATACACAAAAAGGGGGTTCAGAAAACAAAAAAATATTGACTTCAATCCACTGCTAGGAAAAAGAATTACAATAGTGACTGATGAAAGTAGCTGTGGCCGAGTAACATTTCTGATCAAGCCAACAGGACCGAAACGAGCAAAAATTTGAGTTAACTCTGTAGTTTTCATTGTATGGTCTATCAGTGTTATCTGCTCCCTGTTGTTGGAGTTACGTAAGTCCTGTCTAAACATGTCTCCCAGTTGACCACCCCTTCCTCGCTTCTCATGTACGAGCGAATTCTTCGTATGTTGCATTGGTTTTGTTGGCATTCACGATGCCCACGTGCAACCATGTTGCTATCATTAAGTTAAAGATCATGAAAATGACATCATGTCAATAGTTAAATTAGCATTCTTAGGAGGTTCTTTGTGCCATTCTGGATTGATATCTTCAGACTCCTGTAATGCTGACGATGTTTCACCAGCACTCGCTACCGTTTTCAACCAGAGAGTTCGCTTTAGCCTAAACTATCATTTCCGAAAGTGGATCCAGAACTAATGTTTCTAAAACAGATACGGAAATTTCGTTGTAGTTCACACTCCCGTTTTGCAAAGGTTCGTTTGCGAAAAAAAAGAAAAGGTTTGATTGTTCATCTGCAAAATACCATGTCCAAAATCAATGTTACAATGAAATTTAGATAGAAAGTCACGCCCTAAAATTGCTTCATGAGATAAGTGTTTGATAACGTAAAAATCAAAAATAATTGGCCTTGATTTAAGAAAGGAAGTCGGATTTTCCCTTGCACGAGTAACCGATTACCATCTACAGAATTAATACGTCGCCAGCCTTTCTCATTTGAAATTACAAATCGATTGCTGGAAAAATTCGTCAAAACCTTATTGCTTATGAAACAACTCTCTTACAAAATGCCTGTTTCTGGTCGTAATATAAGAAAAGAGTCAATATGCTCATATCAATGGAAAAGACAATCATAAAAACCCATGGAAAACGTACAAAAATCATTGTAAATATGACTTTAAGACACAATATACTTACCTCTTTTAAATCCCGGGTGTGAGGTATAACTTCTTGATGCTGGCTCTTTGAAGGTGTGACTACCTTCAGGGCACTTTGCGTCGCTATTTCAACCCTCTTTGGGGTATTGTGTGTTTCACTATGTCTTAATAGTAGCAATAAAGATGTAACTTGAAAAACAACAACGTATTTTAAAGATATGTTTCGGCATGCTTATGCCATCATCAATTTAATAAAATGAATGAATTACAATAGATAAGTGAAAGTGTAATAAGTGGGGAACTAGCACGGAGAAAAGACTCCACACATTGGTACAAGGGAACTCTACCTTTTTATTCCTCTGTGATGAGTTGACTTACATTTCTCAAGCTTTTGGACTGGAGCTGCGAAGCACGAACTGCGAACTACTTGCGAACTAGTGAACCAGCGAACTAGCTGAACTAACTGAAAATATTCTAGTCACAGTCTTTTACATAGGTGTAATAAGATATCTTAGATAACTCAGAAACATAATGCAAAGTCCCTAGTGTTTTTATCAATCTTGTGGGAGATTTGCAATTGCTTTTAACTCAAGACAGAGCGACGCCAAATGGATATCACTTGCAATTCCATTAGTTTGCTTATCAATCAACTTTACTTAAAGTTGTTTACGAACGGAAAGCTTGTTTAAAAAATATCCTTCTAGCAAATTCAGTAAATTTGAGATGCCTGAGTAAGATGCAATTACTTATCCCCTTTCTACCGAAAATACAACAAAACATAATATACTATAATAAAATGAAACAAAATGATTATATGAGAGTATCTGACTATAGAGTCTGTTACAAAAGCTAGTTAATGATAAATTGTTACAAATAATGACGTCGTGCATTACAAGTAAATATGTACTCAGAAATACATTCATTACGCTGCCCTAAATTTTGGCGTTGTCATTGAGTTGCAGCTGGATCAAACTTTTATTTTAACTCTTTCTCGACTGTTTGGAAAGAGACCTTCACGCCCTCTGACTGAGCATTGAACCTTACTGCCGCTTGGCCTTCTAATGAAACAGGGAGTGCCGCAGTTCTTTTTTCAGGTTCCCATCTGTAAAAATCGGCAACCTGTTTAAATTTCTGCAAAAACTGGTGTATATCCTCTTTCTCATTACCACTAAAAGTGGGCAGCTTTACTTCCAGGTGTTAAGACACCTCAGACTGTTTCTCCTCTAGCGCTTTCTCTAGCACCGCCAAATGCTGCTGATCTGATTCCCTAATCTCTAAAAGTTAATCAAAACACTTTGACACAGCATTTTCAATTGCTTTATTAATATCTGGCTTTCTTCTTTCGGTCATGGCTGTTTTCGTTATTGTTGGTGGTTCTTCTTTATCTACTTTTAAAGTACTAGCTGACTCTCCTAATTTACCTTTAGCAACTGGATCAACCTCTATTTCATTATCACATTCTGTTTTTGAGAAGTCTGAAAAAGAACTTTCGTCAGTTTTTGACTTTTTCTTAATTTTTGTAATTTGTTTAAGTAACGATTTTCACAAAACTTGTTCCAACAAGACGGCTAGGATAGCCGTTTACGCGGGATGCCATCGGGAGAGATAATTTACTTTGGAAAAAGCCAAGGAACACGTTCTGAGTATATGAATGATTTTGCTTTTTTATGAATTCTGTTACCAGTAAGAAAGCCACGATTTTATTTACGGAGCAAAA
>JAOCPT020479909.1:0-12807 GCA_026546935.2 Palythoa grandiflora
CCCCCAACCCCCTTTTGCCAGCTGGGCATGCTACTGTTCTCATTACCTCATATTTATCTTTTATTTAGCGATGATCTGTAATTTTTTTTGTTATTTTATTTCGGTCGAATTAAATAAGGTGGATCGTGATGTCTCGTTGATCCAAACTTTGACTAAGGAAAAATTTAGAGTTTATGTCAACTAGGATCAAAAAGTGGTTCCTTGCAATAATACACATGACAACATGAAAAAGGAAAAAAAACGTTGTTTGTTATTCGTGTTTTTAAAATCTAGTTTACTAGTTTACTAGTTTAAAAAAAGAAAGAATGGGTGAAAAAGAGATGAGCGTTTAGTAGGGAGAGAATCAGTGAATCATGCAGAAGGATCTGCTATACGGTCCGATCAAAATGGCGTAGTAAGTTTTACGACCTTGTTCCTTATCGCCGGGCTATTTTCTACCATTTTAACACTGCCCGAATCCCAACACATAACCAGGCTTATGAATCTCACCTCTTCATTGTCTCCCTAACAACAACAGATTAACTTCTATAAGTCATTACCCTGTATTTGATTACTATCCGCATGAACACCTTCATCATTGACATCAACTCTAATTGGAACTTACTACTCTTCAAGGAAACCTTTTACATCAAAACTTTCAATGCCTAACTAAACAAAGGAAACAAAGCCAGTCGTGAACTACTCTTATTTAAGTCTTTAAGTAACTTTCTGACGATATGCGTATTTAATTCTATTAACTACACTCAGTCTCATTACCTGAAGACTTAAAGATGATATTGTGATAATATCGAAATATAGTCATTCTTTTTATTTATTAGTTTCTTGAACTCAAATATTAGCTCATGAAACTCCTGATATTCGGAATGTCTTTTGTTTTGTTTTAACTAGTACTTACGTTTTTTTTCTGTCGATATCTCCTAAATACATCGAGCGGTTGGTGGCGGTTGCGCACGATATAAAACATTGTAAAGTTGGGTAATACTTGACTTTTCTCACCCAGTCCTCGTGCAAACCCTGAATTGAACAACAAGAAAAGGAGAATACTGAAATAGACAGAATCAGCCGCTGGGTCAAAATATGCCATGCATCACACACAGACGACACAGTTTTAACAAATTTTTCTCATTTTTTGTGGCAAAACACTTCAACATTTACAAGAATTAGTGGTAAACTAGTGATAAAAGTGACTGAAAGCATTTCAGTGTCATCATAGACACAAACTAAAAATGTTGTTGTTACCATTGTGTTGTATTGTCAAAAAATGTTTTTTGTAAAGTTAGAATATAAAATTTTAAAACATTTATTTTTGAAATATCTAGCTTTTTAAATAAAATTCAAGATATAAATCTGTGACACTGAAATTTACCCATTACAACAGGTCATAAACATAGCCATAGCCAATAGCCATAGCCATAGTCATAGTCAATAGCCATAGCCATAGCCATAGTCATAGTCATAGTCATAGCAACAGTAACAATCTCACAGTTAAAGTCACAGTCACACTAAACCTTGTAAGTCAAATAACAATCAGCTTCCACAAACACAGTCAAAATCATAATAATAATCATAGATACAGCTCCAAACATTATTACACCACAGACATAGCTGCAACGTCGATCACAATCAGATTTATTGCAAACACTAGCACAGACTTCAAAACAGTACCTTAAACAAGACAGCCTTGACGTGTGGGTGTCTGCCTATAAGAAGCTCAGGAAATGGAATTCTCCGGCACGCAACTGAAAGTACAATTTTCGTTGTTTAGAACAAAGGTTTCTATGCAGTTTCATAGTTAAATCAATAACCTTGATAGCTTACAACAGCGAAAACAACACAGCTCATGAAATCACAGGCTTGAGTTTCACAGGTCTTACATTTAAATTTACCTGTTATTTAGCGACCTTTTGCAGTTTCTGAAGGGTCGAAATGTTCAGTTGTGCCATCACGTTTATATTATTTATCTACCTATGAATCAAATGATCCATACAAAGATCCATGCAAAGATCGATGTCCGCAAAAGTTATGAGGTACCTAACAGCATCTATAGTATAGATTATGGAACACTCCATGGGGGAGTTGTAATGGCCCGCCTTATATGTTACCTTAGTACAGTAATAGTGGCTGTATAATAGCATCAGTACGCATGCGCAGTACTTATGTCCTGAAAGATGAACACTCTTCTTCGAAACTAGATTCAATGGAGTATCTGTTGTTCATTTTAGATAAAGCCCCGCGCAAACGGTTTCAACATTTGCTTCAACATCCATTCGATTTTATCGAACAAAAATGTTGAAACCGTTTGCCACCCCCTTTTAAACATGTTGAAACATGTTGAAACGAAGTCGAAAGGATGTCGAAAATGTTTAAAAGGGTTTAAACATTGCTTCAACATTCTTTTGATTTTTCTTTTGTTTTCGAAAATGTTGAAGATTGTTGAAACCGTTTGCGCGGGTCTTTCAACATTATCGAATACGCGCATGGCGTCCTCTTCTACGGAAAACAATGGGTTGGGGCTAAATACTAAATACCAGACTTCTTACGCAATTTTGTTGAAACAAAATCGAAACAAATGTTGAAACCATTTGCCCACCCGGTATTTAGCATCGTTCAACATTCATAAACACCGTTCGATAAAATCGAATGGATGCTGAAGCAAATGTTGAAACCGTTTGCGCGGGCCTTTAGCGATGCGATAGTTATGTCACAGTTTTCTTTATTCATCGGTGTCAGTTTTACCATCCTGTTGGATTAGTAGTATTTTGGCAAAGGTCTGAAAAGAGTGATATTCATCTATCTTGAAGAGACCTTATAAATCATTTGGTTATAAGACTGGATGAGCAATACAATGGTCATAACTATTTTATCTCAAGTTTTAATGAGTGTCTTTGAGTCCTTCTAATTGCAACATGTTAAGAATATGATGCTGCTTTTCAGTGGTAGTAATTCCAATACAAATTATATGTAATATAACCTATCAATTTTACTTTTATCAAAAATTTAATAAACTGTTTCAATTGAGCTCAATATTGAAGAAACAAAAGAATGATAAAGAACGATATTTGAATTTCCTGACAGTTTTTGTATTTTCTCTGCAAAGTATACTAACCAACAATCGGCGGTCTGATTAGCATTTTTATCGGTTGATATCGATCTTATCTACTTGATAATCAGCGGAGATGCTCAAACCCCGAGAAATATTGGAGTCATGGAGTTTTATTCCTTAGAATCAATCTGTTTACGAAAACTCCAAAATTGATTAGGTGTTCCCCTAAATTCTTCATTTTACAACAATATGCTGTGAAGTAGAGTTTAAATGGTGTTAGGATGCTAACATACAAAAAAATGTGACATGGCTGCCGTCTTGACAGATGTTGTGATAATCCTGCTTGAAAATTCATTAACACTCGTGATAAACTGTCGTATTACCTCATCTCACTCTAGAAGGGAGGAGATTCTCTTTGCGTTCCAAGAGAAGATCTTTAACATTTGCGTGCTTCAAAGAAAACTCAGTGTTAAGATGATGCCGCAAATAAGTTATTTAATGCGAATTAAATATGAAATTTTCTATTAAGACAGCGGGAGGCTTAAAGCTAAACAATAAACATTAAAAGTTTTACATCTTTAGCTCATTTTGTTTATATTAGTTGGTAAATAAAATAATCTACAGTAAACAATACGTCTTTACTGGACCTGAACGTTAGCATGTTCCAGTTTGTTCTGTACTGTAGTAGCTTACTCAAACTTTAACCCTTATTCTGCTAAAAGTAAAACCCAACTGCACATAGCCGCAAGATCTAAAATGTCTTAATATTTGTAACCTATAAAGTGACCATTCACTTTATTTGTCTTGCATGAAGAGTAGGAATGATTGATGCTATTCATTCTAACTTTTGAAGGAGTTATTGAAATCCTACACTGAAATGACCATTCGTTTTGTTTGTTTTGAAGAGAAACAATGATTGCCGTGTTATTCATTCTAACTTTTGAACCAGTGAAGGAAACCCTAAAGTTGACAAGTCATGAAACAGTTTTGTGACTTTGACCCTTAAAATATCGGCTAGAGATAATAAATCAATTTACGCAGGTTTAAAACGTTTAAGATATCGATAATAAAACAAATCTTTAACTTTTTCAATTTCCGATGTTTGTTTGCACATTTGGAAATTTATACGCTCGTGAAAACAAGGCGGTGGGCAAAAATCATTAAGTAACACACCGGAAAAAACATTATTTCAATTAAAATCAAACTCGGCTTTTGAAAGACATCCATAACAAAAAAAAAATACCTTCGGCTTTTTTCATTGGAGAAATAGATTTAAAAGAGCGGACGGGTGGTTAATTAGACTTTTTATCTTTGGAGCAATTTTAACAAGTCCATAACCCCAAGATTTCGAATAATATAACAAATGAAGAAAGGCAAGTACCAGTTTCTTTAAATCAATATTATCTGGAAGGAACCGATAACCATGTTACTTCAAACCGAGAATGTAATGACAATGTTGTACGTGACTTGACAAATCATCTATCGGCTTTATCGAAAGTAGCGGAAATGTTTATTATGCGCATGTCGGTATAAAGTGACAAGTATTACATAAAAAGCGAGATAAATTCATAGTTTGCAAATATTTACAATAGCTTTACAAAGGTGTTTCCGAGTGTGATTTTTAGAAAAAGTAAAAATTCGATTTTGACAAATCATAAGTGAACGAAGTTGCCTTAAGGACACATGAGAAAATGTACATTTTGATGCAAAACTCCCAAAGGCCAAAGATATCTAAACTATGCTACGCTCAAGCAAAGATCTAGACTGGAATTTTTAGTAGAAGTCACGCTAAAACTTCTGTTGCTTTACTGGTTGTGGTGTTTGGTTGCAAGTATTGGAAAAAGTGGACTTTCGAGAAAATGTAATATTAGTGCAAAATATTGCGAAATAGCACGTTACATATTCATTTGATAAACAGCGCCTCAAATCTTGAGTCAGTTCAAAGCCTAGCTATCAAAAGACAATTTATTTCGTTCATCGTGAAACGAATGATCATTTATAGATTGAAAACTTGTCAACCTTGACTATTGCAAAATAACTCGGAAGGAAAAGGCCTTATATTGCTCCCAAACGCCCCAGGGACAAATTCAGTTTACAGCATCTGATATCTTCCTGATTGATATGAGTTCAGATTGTAAGTCAGTTAAAGGGAGGGAAACCAAAAGTTGAAGCTAAGTTCTGGTATTGTTGAAGTAAAACAACGGTTCATCTCGAAGATGAAAAATAATTTTTTTAGGTAACTAAACAACTTATTGTATCTGACATTTGAGTAACGATATCTGAATATACAGAAGAAACCAAAATGTTTTGTCTATTCAATTTTAAAATGGAAATATTTCCACTCCAAATAATGCAGCTCTTTATATACTACCCTGATTTGCCCGAGAGCGTGGGCCGGCTGAATCACTGGCACTTAGAACTCGTTACCACGTCGCCAGCAAGACTAATTTTAACGTTTTGGAATCGTAAAATGGGTAACATAACTCCGTTAATTTTAAAAGTCACGTGCAGCGGTTCTTCATTGATGCAGTCTTCACTCCACTACACAACAGCAATACCAACAATAAAAATCTTCATAAAATGGTTGTAGCGACACTAATCAGTTTTTTTTTATTTAGGAGACAGGTTCAAATTAAAATTAGGCCAATATGCTTAAGTAAACTCATTAGTATGACTAGAATTCCTTGTGCTGCCATAAAACGATATGAATTATAATTCTCACGGTTTCTTGACGTGAAAAGGTTGTAAATAGTTATATTGAAAGATAAAGGGCATGTAGTGAACCCTCGCTCTTCCATGGAATATAACTAAAAACGCAGTTTGCTCTTGGTTTTGTACCAGTATTTATCGTTTTTAAAACAATTACTCATGGAAATAAATGTTAATAATTGTATGAATAGTGAGACTTAAAAGGTACTTTGCCGCAGAAATGTTTAGTCGACAGTTTCGAAAAAATTAACAGATGGCTAAAGAATGTTGGATAATCGGGTTTGCTGGTCTCTCACAATAGATATCACAATCAGTGCTGCACATACAGAGAAAACGGTTTATTGTAAATATAGCGATATGTTGTCTGAGTTAATGTCTAATAGCTCTTTTTGGAAGCATACATTCATAAACTGCCAAACGTAACTTGATTTGATCACTTTGAGAAAAGAGATTAGTCCCTTTCTATATTATTCGATAAAATTATCCAAACGTAAGCCATACCTATAAAAGTGTCAATTCCTTACTGTTTATAGGAATACTTCATTACTTGCTTTATCAGAGTGACCTTCCTATTTAATATTTCAAGGTATTAATAGAATTTCGCTCAATTAATTATATTAATATTTTTAAGATAATTTGCTGAGGATGATATTGAAGAACTTTGCGTTCCAAAGCCAAGCAAGTTCCAAAATAGATTTAATTCATAAAACAAAAACCTACTGTTATAATAGGTTATGAGGATTATAATTTGATAGTTCAGTGCATATCTGCCCGTGTCTGCTGCTAGTTGAATCGTTACAGGTGAAACTTCAGTTGACTAAAGTTGCAGGGTAGAAATGTAATGGGTCTCACTTGCAATAAATCACGGAAGCCATGCATGAGTTGATCATATCAAAGTCTTTTTTAATAATAATGAATGTGTCACACTCAGTTAAAAAAGCTCACAATCACATTCAGTGACAAACTAGTGTTTTCCCATAGAGTTACCAAAGAACTGGGTTTTTGAGATATTTTATTACTCACGGGTATAATTGCATGGATTATATCGTTTTAAATAATCTACATGAAAAGAGGAGCGATGTTTTAATTTCCAATACTGATCAGCTAATTGGAAAGGAATCAGTTCGTGGGTGTGTTTAAATATATCGTTTTCCTTCGCACGACCATACATTAAATACCTTGAAATTTATAAAGCACAACTCTTTGGTAAATATCTTAAACGTTTTTGTGTATCTCGGGGTTTATTGTACTTTAATCGGTCAACCAAGCTTTTGACATATGTGTATACAGGGAGATATCACGAAATGTTAGCATATCTAATTGCTTTACAGTGATATTCGTGTAAATTGCCATTCGATTTGACAACTGTTTTGCTTTCGGGTCGCATGCTTTATTTTTATTCAGAAGAGACACAATATCGAATAATTACTGCGACCGGATACGGCTCAATATCTTTAAAAGCTAATTTTCTACAAGATTTTTTCTACGCTGTTCTTAGTTAAGTGTATTCTGCCAGTTCACTGTTCAGTAATTTCTTTCTTTTTGTTTGATTTAATTTCTATAAAACAATAGTTGTGGTTTTCATTTTAGTTCTAAAACATGAGTCATTAGGAAGCCTTATTATTCTTAGCCAATGCTAAAGGCAGCCAGGAGCCGCGATTTCTCAAGGTTAAATCAACACAAAACATGGAGATGCCGTTGTGATACTGGTTAACTTTATCATATTTTCAGGCCAACTGATTTGTTAAAAGATACCTCCATTCTACGATTTATCCACAGCCATCCCATGCAGTAGGTCCGATGAAATAAAAAGAGAAGAAATAAGAAAGCTTGAGAAAGGAAGGTGGCAATTTTTTTTGTAACAGAATGTCAAGAAACGCTTGTCCATGGCACCAGTACTTTATCTGAAAAAAGTTACAAAATAGCGACAAAAGCAACCAAAAAATAAATCGGATATTACGACGCAAATTTTTTTTCCAAAAAGTAAAAAGTGAAATGTTTGATTTGGAAATGAAATTAGCAGCAAGTTGCGATAGTCGCTCGAGGTGCTATATTTTGTTAGTTTTTTTATAATAGAATTGTAAAGCAAAATCAAATTAGGTGTTTAAGTGTGTAAATCTTTCAAACTCCGCACAAGGTATGACTTGAGGCTGCGTCTTTATCAGATATCAGATTACGTTTATTTTAAGGGCGCTCGTAACCCTCGATTTAATACGGACAGTATTATTGCCGGTAACGGAAAGATTAAACGGCTCACTTAGACTGGAGTGAAAGATAGCGATCACGAAACTCTGGGACGATATAGGCTACTGTAGAGCATAACTAGAAAACCAAAACATTTCCTGATGGAACTGAACAAAGTTTCGTAAATGAAACTGGAGAGGTCATTTATCTACTAGCACAACCAATACTTTTATATGAGTACGACTTGCCTTTGTAGTGTACATTTTTACTGTCAAAGTACGCGCTTAAATATTGCGCGCGAATGAAATACTTATTTTCTTTCAAACAACTACGATGTTATCCTTTTCATGACCTTGACTTGGCATAAAATATAGGTATCAATAACAGTGGTGAAACGATTATTAAACCACTAGCTTTAAAACACGATCTTTCTGACGAAATTATATAAATCCTTATCCTTAAAGTCAGATAAACACCTGCTCCAGAGAGCAGACCACTTGAAAATGGTAATCAAGTTTTTCAGTCTTAACCTTCTCGATCTCAACAACAAATGAACACGCAGTGGCTGAATAAAATTGTACTCAATCAAGGAGTCAAAATGATTTGCGACGTTCATTTACAATTAAATTCAACAAAACAAGAGAACAGCAGGTCTCAGTAAGATATCAAGCGTCTCTTGCCGGTGTTAATAATTTTGCTGTTGTCGTTCAACTTGTGGTTTGCACGCGACCGCATGAACCACTCCACGCGCAGAGTTTGCAAGTAAAACTAAAACCTAAAGATTTTGAACTCAATTTACCTGAAGTCGGGCAGAGGAGCTGACAATCCCAATCACCAGGATCATAAATAAAAGTGACTCCATAATACCTGGCGGAGGAGGGGGCAGAGAAAATGGTTAGAACGTGATACTTGCCACTTGACTGATAAGATCGTAAACAATATCTCCAGTTATGTTGTTATTAAAATATATTTAGCTTGTGACTGATGTAAAAGATTACCTATTTCCAGCAAATTATACGTTACCTATACCAGCCTTGCTACTATTTTTTTTGGGGGGGGTCCAAAATGTAATATTAAAAAGGAAATACCTTTGCTTTCACAGCTGTTTTTTTTTTCTTAGTCGCAAGGAATAAAATTTTGTCCGACAGCCAGTGCTTTTTTACGAGGTGCAGATGCCGAAAGAGCCTTTTATCGCTTGAATTACTCCAGAATTCAGTGTAACTTGTTCTTGGACGAAAGTGTCGTCTTATGCAAACCTTTACGCTCTGCTCACAAGTCTATTATGATAAAATGCCCACAACTCAATGGTATCACAATAGGCAGTTTGTGTCACGAGCAATCAAGTTCTTTGTAAATTTCTCAAACATATGCATGATCTGTCGATTACAAACTCAACTGAGCATGGCAGCGTGATTAAGTATGCAAAACCTAAAGAAAGATTATCGTGGCTGTGGCGGAATTCAACTCTTCTAGAGCAAACTAGACCGGGAGTTTCGGAACAAGCAAAGATGTTCTTAAAATAAAACGAATAGCACCGTATTAAGAATCTGTAAAGAAACTGACAACATGACGATACAGAGCAAATATCGGACAGCTTTGTGTGTGAACCAATTTTATTAAAATCTGCTCCCGGCAAAATACCAGCACTTGAGAAACAAACAGACCAACCTCCCAGCTCTGATAAAAGTACACGCAGAGCCCATACACTAATTAAGTGTTAAGCACGACCTAAGAAATATGTCAGCTTCATATCAGTTCGGGTCTTGAATGAGCGTCTTACAAAGAATAGACAATGACAAGATCTTCAATATTACACTAACTCATGATTTTACAATTGGTTTCCACTGAATGCTCGTTTTGGATAACACAAAGCATATATAGTTAACCTGGAGATTCCTGCGGGATTTAATTGTAGTTTTTAGGCTTAAAGTTATTTTGGCTTTGTGACGTATGTGCCCAATGAGTTATGAAAGAGTCTCAGCAACCTTTCACCGAGCCATCGGATTAGAGTCAACTACCAAACATTTACGATGTATAATTAACAATAATTAACAAACATCTTTTTCAATCCTTTCAGGATGATTCAACTAAGAAATCTTAAGCAACAAGATAGAAAAAAATATCAAATGACAACGTATTTAGTATTTAGCACCAGGAAGAAAAACAATTTGCATTCATTATCCTTTGATAATATCACTAGCTTTTGTCGTGCGCTAGCAAATCAAAAACTTCATTAGAATTTTTTGTTAAGAAACCACTCACCCCGAGCTTTGGTAAGTTGAATTTATTGACGTATTTGTTCAGCATGTGTCTTTTTTTATAATCGTACATAACGTTTTCGTGACAGTTTTAACCCCAACGATTTTTCATGTGTTGACAGTAAATGTGTGCATATGTTTTGTTTGTAATTCTCCGACGTCATCGGCAGAGAGAAGATTGCGTAAACGACTACAAGCGTTGCTAGTGATAGCCATTGTCAACAAAAGCATCTGTAATATATGTTGATTTTTGCACATATTAAATCAGTCTCAAGATGCTGCAGTTGTGTCAGCGAGACTTGTTGAAATGTATTCTCCTCAAACTAAACGTAAACGAAAGGTTGGTCGACTGCAACCCCAGTCGTAGTCCGTGACTGAAATACTGAGTTTGTACAATAATCTTGGGGGACAAGACTGCATCACAACACAGTTTATAATATTGTTTAACGATAAGTGCCCCCTGCGACCAAAGACAGACCACAACACCAGGCCATAACCCTACTCTTATCCACAAGTGTGTGGGTTCTTTTAAGTCCCCCGATTGAAAGTTGAGAGATTAGGAGACTAGACCAAAGCGAAAGAAGGCCGCATCAATGTTCAACACTCGGCAAGGCCGGGGATTGACCCCTGGGCGTCACGCTTGTTAGTCAAAGATCTTTTACTAATCGAGCCAAGCTGGCACACACAGGAGAGAACGAAACTGAGATAAAGCCATCATAGTATAAATTATTTCCAAGTTTAATTGTAGCACTTCTATAATGGCTCCCTTTCCCAGTCCCCCATCCCTCCTCCCAGTTTTGAAATTAAGTCCCAGACTCCACCGCGGCTTTTACTTTTCGTTCCTCCAGCGCCATGCAGCCAACAAAGAGATTCTATTTCCTAACAAATGGCGACTATTTCAAAGTAAATAATAAAAGAAATAGTTCAGGTATTACATGCGTTCTGATTGGTCAACAACTATGTTTTTATAGCGCTATAAAGCACGAAAATAACGTGTTGCTGTCACCAAGTAGTGAAAATTTGCATTTTCATGAAAAAATAAAACTACAGGTGCTTCGTTATATCGTCTAATTATTTTATAAAAGAAATAGAGATTTCTTCATCGAAAATGCGCATGTACGATTTTTATTCACGAGTTGGAAGTATCAGAAAAGGAACGAGTGAGCGCAGCGAACGAGTGAGTTTTCTGATACGTATCAACGAGTGAATACAAATCGTACAAAGGCATTTTCCATGCTGTAATATGTTTATTTCATAGAAACTGAGATTTCTTTTTTCTGTAGTAGACAAATTTATATTGCGCACAAATGAAGCGATGAAAAGTGCAAAATAGTTTACAATGTAGAATCGCTCAACTACAACAACTGAGAATAAATCTCTCCACACAAAAACTTGATCATTAAAGATAATGAAAGCCAATAACATTTACAATATTTAACCGAACGTCAAATGTTTATGAAAATACAAAAACAATCTGAAAGCAAACGATCAAACAATCAAACGATCAAACCTTTCTCGTACAATATTTTAAACTCCTCGCTCGTTGATCGAAGCTACCGATGCCGTTTGGGTTTAACTCCTTTTCCTTGCTTCTTCCGCTGTTTTTGCTTGAATTGAAGAACTTTTCTGGTTTTCCCGAAGGCCAAGTCGTTTATTATACTAGCATAATAGCTCCTTTTCGTTAGTTATCGTTCGAAGCTGGCCACTAAATTTCGAAGCGAATTTGACTCGAACTTGTTGCCATTATTTTTGTGCGAATTGAGATGATAAATTGGCAAATGTATTCATTTAGTTAAAACACTAAAATATCTTCAATTTTCCTGTCTTCGTACTTCGTTTTCAAAAACGTTTCAAACAATCTTACGTCTCCTTCAGTTTTTTGAGCGGTATTTTAGTTTTTTGTTCTGAAATATATTCTTTGACAGAGCAATTGCAAACAGAAGTAAACTTTCCCTCAGCCATTTTTCAAAGCGCGTGGTTTTTGTGCAACGTACAGCTCTTGGGTGACATAATCTCCAGTGCGTTCATTCATCATCAGTGAAATTTTGTTTTTCGCGTTTTTGATTGGACGAACGATATTTTTTCGCGATGAAAATTTATTGTTCGTGCTTCTGAATTGCTACGTTTAGAATCAGTACGATTTGTATTCACTGCGATTTTGGTGAGTAAATCTCAGTTCCTATGAAATAAATGAAACATGTTCTACGTGCCCTCATAGCCTGGTGAAAATCTCGGCAAAGTTTGTGAGAATTCTCGAGCGGATTAAAACTCTCGACTGTATATACGTTCGGGTTTTCACCGATTTGCTCTCGAATTTTTCCAAACGTTCGCCTCGGTTTTTCACCAGGCTATAAAGGCACAGAAAACATGCTTTGTTTCTTAAGTGTCCCGGGGTGTGGCTGAGAGAAATCAAATCACCGATCGTGCACGTGCGTCAGTGCTCATGGTAATTGCACGCGCAGAGTTTCTAAAGCCGGTGTTACACGTTGAAACTTTTAGCTGAAACTTGTGTGCAACAATTGGCGAGACCAGTTTTACAAAGTGATGTTACACGGTGAAACTCATGTGAAACTCGCAACATCGATCACTGAAACTGTTGCAGAAGTAGAAAGC
>JAOCPT020479992.1:0-12806 GCA_026546935.2 Palythoa grandiflora
GGACTCATGTTTGTGCGGTCTGCCAGGGTGGGGTCCTGTCGTAGTTTCTTTTCCACTAATTCGATTGCCTTATCAACCGGTACACTGGTGAACAGAGATTTGACGTCATAGGATCGAAGCTGTTCTGTGTCATCCACATGACTTTCCCTTTTTTAACAAAATTTTTATTAACATTCTTATAATTAATTAATCTTCTTATTGTGTCCTTTGAAACCGGATTATGTGGCTTTGTGATACTTAGCCACAAACAATCATAGTCAGTTCACACTAATTTTGGTCGCTTCGAATACTCGTCAATGCATGATTTTACACATAAATGCTTATCTAAAGGGTACATTTTGAAATGCAAATAACCGTAATGTTTCCCAGGTTTGGAGGTCTTGAGTAGCTTATTTATTTCAAAAGTAACAATATATATGGTTTATAGCATTCTGCTAAACATTAATGCATGGATAGTTATTAGTTTGACATCGTTGACCTGATAATACAGCCTCTAATAAAACTGTTTTGTATCCTCAAGACGTAGAGATTCAAATGGTGAGAATTTTTTCAGGTATTCGGCCGATACAACGGAAATATCGCATCTCTCTTTTTATCGCAGTAAAGACACGTTTGACACTGAAGGATGAGCTCCAAATATAATAACACCATAAAATAGGACAAGGGTTGAAAGGGTACTTCTGGCTGTATTTATACGTCACGCATCTTCAAGTACGGTCATGAGTTCTGCATATTCCTTGCGGCGCTGCTATTGCACTCAAGGCTGTCTGACCAACATCATGTTATCACTACTGCTGTTATTGAGCCGGGATCGCCTCTCTACCCAATAAACTATGTTCCATCTGGTGTTTCACTCAAGATGTCAGACTCAGGAGATTAAATTTACCGCCGAACCATCGCTATGGTTTACAAGACAACCCTAATAACTTCTACGTTGTCATCTCAGCCCTGCTATTGAGTGGAGATATAAGTGTAAACCCGGGACTTCAAAGAGCTAGGTCAAGAGTAAGACCAATTCTCTCGGTCGGGAGGAAAGGACAGTGTCGATCTGTAACTTGTCACGTAATCAACGCGCGAAGTCTTAAAAGTATAAACAAAGCCGACGGCAAAAAAGTGTGCAACCTCGCTTTCAGGAACTTGTTCAATCCGAGCAGGCTGATGTTGTGTGGGTAACTGAGACCTGTCTGACTAGCTTCGTTGAAAACAAGGGAATTCTAGCATCAAGCTATGTAATCTACCGGAGAGATCGGGGAAGCCGTGCCGGCAGCGTTTTACTAGCTGTTAAAGCGAACTCTTTCAGCTCTTGTCGCGAAATCGCTGATTTAAATGACCCGGATCTGGAGACCGTGTCTGTGGAACTAACAACTAAATCCAAAGCTAAACTATTAGCTTGCTGCTGTTATAGAACTCCAACACCTGAGAAAAACTGGTCGGATAAATTTATAATATCTACTTGGCTAAATGCTCGTCACACTACAGCAATATGCTAGTCGCCGGCGACTTCAACTTCCCTGAAATCCACTGGGAATCGCCTGAGAGAATCAAAGGTGTTGATGAAGTCGCGTTCGTTGAACAGTTAAGCGATTTTTTCTTAACACAACTGAACACGATACCAACTAGAGGTGATAACGTCTTAGATCTTGTTATTACTAGTGTTGCTAGCCAAGTAAATGATATTTCTTACTCAGTCCAAAAGAAAGCAGCCTGTTCACGGATCATGGCACCATCGTATTCCATTTAAAGATCTCAAGGAAAGCCGCTCCTCCCATAGCACGAACAGTGTATGACTATAGCCGAGGAGATTTCAATGGGCTATGCTTTGCCATTGGGGCTATCGAACTGTGTAGCACGATCAACGCGGACGATGTCAACATAAGCTGGCACCAGTGGAAGGATGCGTTCCTCGCTGCGGTTCAGGATTATATCCCTACAAAAAACATCAATGGGCGCAACAACCCACCTTGGATCAATGGAGATATTGTTCACGCCTTCAGGAAGAAAGAGTCCGCAAGGCAGAAATTTTTGAGCTCCCCAACTGACTCTCGACGGGCTAGATTCAGAGAACTCAGAGCCAAAGTAAAAAGTATGATCAAGGAGAGCCGGACTAATTTTTTTAATTCTCTGGACTCCGACCTCCGTAACAACCCAAAAAGATTCTGGTCGGTATTTAAACTCAGTAATAAAGAGTCTAATTTCCCCGATACCATGTCAATGGGCATCGGCGAAGGGGTATTGACACCAACTCGCACGGCCGCAAGCCCTGCCGGTATCGCATCTATGTTCAACGAGTACTTTACGTCCGTGTTTAGTACCGAGGACCACCCAGACCCAACACCAATGGAGCCTGAACCATCGGACCATGCCCTGTGCAACGTCAGCTTTACCACGGAGGATGTATCGAAGGCTCTGTTAGCCCTTGACCCCAACAAGGCTGCTGGTCCAGACGGCATCCCCTGCCGTCTCCTCAAAGAAACAGCGCTGTAAATAGCTCCATCACTAACTCAGCTGTTTAACCAGTCTCTCTGCTTCGGTACACTCCCGTACGACTGGAAATGGGCGAATATCATCCCTGTTTACAAAAAATGAGAAAAACAGTACGTAGAAAACTACCGCCCAGTCTCTCTCCTCTCAATAGTCTCCAAGGTTCTTGAACGCTGTGTGCTGGGCAAAATACGTGACCACATATTCTGCCTTATCAGCTGTATACAAGGCTTCACCTCAGGAAAATCTTGCACCACCCAGCTTCTTGAAGTACATGATCCCATCGGCTCGTTACCGGATGCTGGCAAGCAAACAGATATTATATACATGGATATGTCGAAAGCATTCAACAAGGTCGATCATACTCTGTTGCTGAACAAGCTCCAGACCAACTTCCTTATCTCTGGAAACCTATTGTCATGGTTCCGGTCTTACTTGCCAGGCCGGAAACAACGGGCTACCCTACTCGGTACCAGTTCCCCCTAGATGGATGTCACGTCAGGAGTCCCCCAGGGTTCCATTCTGGGCCCAATATTGTTTCTCTTGTATGTGAATGACCTACCTGATGATGTGGTGAATTCGAAAGTGGCCTCATCTGCTGACGATACTAAGCTGTACCGGAGGGTTGACTCCACCAAAGACGCTATCCTCCTGCAAAACGACCTAGACAAACTGGAGGCCTGGTCTATCTGCTTAGGCTTGGTTTTCAACCAACAGAAATGCAAGCAGCAGCACATCACAAGAAAGCTCAATCCAGTTGAGTTCCAGTACAAGATAAATGACAAGCCGCTAGAGGTCACCAATCACGAGAAAGACCTCGGACTGTACGTTAGTTCTGATTTAACGTGGAAAAAGCACACGCTCGAAAAGTGCGCTAAGGCAAACAAGTTACTGGGGTTCGTACGTAGATGTGCGATGGACATTCAAAGCCCAAGCACCGCAGAACTCTCTACTTAGCCATCGTACGTTCTGCTCTTGGCTACGCCACTCAAGTGTGGTCCCCGCTAACAATAGACCTCATAAGACGCATCGAAAGCGTCCAGCGACGCGCCTCAAAGTTTATTTTAGATCTACCCTTCCTATGTGAGGAAAGCTATAGAGGCAGGCCCTTGTTAATTGACATTTTACCTATCTGTTATTGGGATGAGTTTTTGGACTTGGTCTTTTTCTTTAAGGCAACCAATGGTATTGTTTGCGTATCACATGACGTGCTCCCTGAAGGCATTGTTCCCACAAGAGTCACTAGAGCAAGCACTAGCAATGCAAAATCGTTCAGACCAAAGAAATGCCGCACTTCTACTTATCAGCATTCTTTTTTTGTAAGAACTTCTAGAATGTGGAAAGCTCTCCCCCTGCAGTTAAGATATGAACATGTAACTCTAAACCAATTTAAATCACTGCTTTTCTCATACTACAAAGATGCACTTATCTCGCGCTTCGATATTGAGGACCTTAGAACCTGGAAATCTGTCTGCTTAAAATTTAATAAGCCAGCTAACCTTTCAGAGCCTATTTCGTGTTGTTTTTAGTTCACTATATCTTAGTACTTTATTCGAGAGTTTAGAACTTTGTTAATCTTGGGCCCACAGTAATTGGCGTCAGCTGTTGTGGACACCCTGCCTTACCTAATAGTTGTTAATTTTTTGTTTACGTCGTAACAGTTTGTAATAATTTATTCAGAAGGCGAATTTTAATAAAATAAAAAATAAAATGAAATAGGGACTGTTCGTTGTCTATTAGGAAAGGGGAAATGTTGTATCGTGCTGGGGCGTCTTTGCTCATCACGTGGCTGGTTCATTATACTACGATCCTTCTGCTCTTTTCTTCATGCATTGAGGACGAACACTGCACAAAGTATGGGATGCTCTGAGACGAAAACTCCCCCACTGACATTGCAATTACATTTTCTGTGATCAGCAGTGATCATAAATTATTACATACAATCATATACATAATGTTATTACAGTACAATGTAATGCCAAATTAACACCCGGAGCTTATCTTCTGGGAAGCTTATGCATAGAGAAGTTTTCCATTAAAAAAAAAAAAAAAAAAAAAAATTGTTCCTACACGCGCCGGGGCTTATTTTCGGGAAGCTTTTATTTCGGCATTTTTCATTTCAAGATCGGTGGAGAGTGGCTTGGTGAATATCCATCTTACCCCTTTGACGCTCTGCAAAAACTCTGCCACTATCCACCGAACATGAAATAAAATAAGTGTTAAGAATATTACCCAGGTGTTGTGACATAGCGTGTAAGTCAGGTTTAATATGCTTTTGTCATCTTTTATCACTTCCGGAAGTACGGATTGGTCAGTTGAAAACAATTAAAATCGAGACAAAGAACATTTCAGCCAATTAACGCAGTTCTGCCTAACACCTGTTTTATACATTTGCCGACAAGTGTAAGTTTCGCCACGGAAGACTCGTGTTTCGTTGGCATTGGGGAAGAAAAGCTTGATAAACCACGTACTACAACAAATTGCAAAATATTTGTAAGTTATCTACTCTTATTATATTGTTACTTATAACTATATATACATAATATAGAAGACGGCAAGTATTTTGAAAACAAATTGGCAAATTTTCCAGGTGCTTATCTATTGTGTTGAAATAAACAACATCTAAATTTAGGTTGGAAACCACGAAAAAAAGTTAATTTAAAAACGTTTCGGGTAAAGTCCTTCTTAATGAAAAAGTAACCTGAAGGACTTAAGTTTGAAACGTTGTATTTAAATTGACATTTTTTCATGGTGTTCAACTTAAATTCTTAAAGTTATATTTTATTTGTGTCTGTCGAAACACCGATGCTGTTATCGCCATTTGTCACATATGGTGTTGACACAATAGCAAATAAATCTAAGGCTGATGAAAATATTTTTAGATTAAAGTTTGTATAGTGCTGCAAAAATTACAGAATTTTCCTTTTGAGCCGTTGCAAAATCCTTCACAAGAAGAAAATGAGCGGAAGTCCTTTTAGTATCTCCGGGTATCTCTCTACTAAAAGTCCGTAGCTACAACTATCGCTCGAACACAAACCAGTTCCACATATCCCTGACATTTCATAAACAGCAAAGTATTTTCACTTGATATAAATACCAAAATTTATTTTTTTAATTGTCACAACAATAACTTAACTAATGCGACTACAACCTTGTAAATTCGTAAAAGAATAAACTTTTGTCTCTCGATTTTCAGTTAAAAGTTTATATTTTTAAAAGGTTAACAGTGTTTCGATCAGCCCTCTAACTTTTGTCAAAGGGAAGTGATAAAAGTTTATTGAATAAAATGTTATTAGTATTTAAAAACCACAAAATAGCTTGTAAAACTAATTAATTATATGTTAATTAAAACTTTAAAGACAAAATGCGATAATCTTGGGGAAAACAGACTCCATCGTCACAATAGAGCTTATTCCTGTCTACCTATTTATCCACCATATCTCAAAGAGTCTTCTATTACGCCAAACTGCACTTGTGTGTAGTATACGAGAATAATCCCAGGACAGTGGGTGGCCATGTTACAATCAATGTCTTTGTTCAACCGTATTGTACGTTTTTGTGAACTTCCTCTTTGTGTCCCCAAAGTAGCTTTTTCCACAGTCGTTTCTACTTTATACTCACTTATTTTAGTTATAAGACAGAGAGTAGCTTCTCCATTTAGCCTTGTTAGTTTCCTTAAATTCAGTTTTGTACTATGGATCTACAAAATCTTAACCTCACATCTTCAATATCATTCTTTTTCAGTAACAAACAAAGCCGAAAGATGCCCAGTAAATTTAACAATTTAAGAACAAACTCAAGCTAAGGCTCGATAACTAGAAAACTTTCTCTGGTAGAAAATTGACCAAAATTTGCAATCTAACTTAGTGATACAGCATTAAACAAAAAAGATTCAATATAATCTGAGCCTCAAAGACTGTTCAACAAATGAAGGTTGTTTGCTTCTAAATACCGACGTACAATACAAGTGCGATGCAAAGCGTTTATTTTTCCCGCGAATTGTTTCAGAGTTAACAGAACAGTTCGCCATATCAATTAAAAACAACGGGCCTTGGTTAAGTTATATTACTGGCTCTTACAAAAAAAGTGTGTTCATAAAACTTCACAATTTAGTACAAATTCACATGAGCCATTGCGGTTCAAATATTAAGAATTATTCTATAAACGTATGAGAAATACTGCAAGAACAAGACAACGAACTCAAACACCAGCGATAGTAATTTTTACAAATTTTTAATAATTTTCTTACAGCAAACAGATGTTCGTGATCATCTCTGTCAATGTCAGGTCGGTCGCTCGAAGTTAGCTTTTCTCAGTCTTTCTCATTTGTTCCTGCTGTTTCATAAAACAATTTCACCAAGCTTTTAGACCATTTGAAAAAATAATGTACTATGGTGTCACTTTAAGAATAAATTTTTCTATGTCGGTGTTTATGTTTAGAAATCTTTATTAAGGAGTGACTTGAGTTCAACTTCAAGGCGAGATGGCGGGCAGGTTCACATATAATTGGTTATGCCCTCATGTTCGTTTATACGTTCCTCTACAAATCAACAAAAAACAAAGCCGCAGGCTTCTAGAATCTCTACATTTCTTCTCTAAAAACCAACTTAAATTTATATGGAAAACAAAAAAAAACCTAGTCCCTATTTAACAATAAAGAGATAAAAATAAACATCCGTCTCACATCGTCTGCCAGTGCCACGGCAAGTGCAGTTGCGGAACTGATTATAACGGTGAAACTTCAAGAAATCCTGAGAAACGCATAAACGAATATGAGGACATAACCAAAATGATCTGAACCTGCTCACCATCTTGTCTTAAGCCGAAGCCACTCCTCCTGGAAAGCTATCGCTGCTTCCTTTTCCTGGACTGTTTGCGGCATCGCTGAATCTCTTATCATTTTGCGAAGTTCCGTCCGAATTTGAATAAACAAGTTCGAGTCTTCTCTCTGCCTCTAAATATTCCCCTCGGGAATAACTTAAGATTCATTGACTGTACGTAACTGCGTTGTTTCGCAAGTTCTCGTTCAACCTGAAGATGGCTTAAAGAGTCGAATACGTTTGTTTTTAAAAAACCTTGTACCTTTTAAATACCATTTTAATATTTTAATCTTTTGTTAACGTTTTCATCGAATACACAATATATCTCAACAGATGAGAATTCGGGCATTTACGCCTTCAAGATTTCTTGGTGACTCGAGAATTCGAGCCTATGTGTTTGCATAAACTAATAGTTAATCGAATTTCTGGACTGAACTTGTTCATGCCGACTCCGGCTCCTATTCGTCTCCATTCGGCTCTCCTGTTCCATTATAGGAAGTGGAAAAGACAGGTGTCAACTTCGCTGGGTTGACCTGCCCGTTGGTTTCCAGGCTTCTGATTGGCTGTGCTTTTTAAGGCGTGGGATAAGAGGTCATAGAGAACACATAATAGAAGAAGACTATAATTTGGTATTATAATCGTTGTAACACAGCTGCTGTTGTCATTTGTCGCTCAAAACCGTAATCAATTTTCAATATATTTATTTCCAGTAAAGTTTTCCAGTAAATCTTATCGAAGCCGTCTAAGAATCAGGACCAGCTCAGTAAATGTGGTGACGATGACGAACTTTTTCGTCTTCCTGTTATTTGTAACACTGCCTGAGCAGGTTTTGTCTGCAGCGTCATCCAATGGTGAGTAGATCAGATGTGAACTGAATTTTACTATATAATACAGCAAACGTATGTTGAGCCTTCTCTTAAAGTTGCAAAAAATACCTTATTAAGACACTACTGTAATTGTGCAAAAGCTTTTCATTTTTACCATTAAGAGTAGCTTCTCAGCCTCAACTTGAAAGGAATCTTTTGAAAAACACCTGGTATGTCGAATATTTTAAAAAATTATAAGTCGTAAGTATTTGAACAAGAAATTGATCTTCTTTTATGTCCTTCAATAAACTTTGAGTTTCAAAGGTATTAACAGAGTTTTTTGGCTGGTTCATTTCTGTCATGGAGCCTACTCTGCAAATATTTTAATCCTGCAGGGCGAACAGTCATTAAAAGGTGCGTATGTTTTGTACGCTAAGTTAACAAGACAAAGTTGTCAAGACATGAAAACGAAGTTAATGTTATCCATTAACATTAAGTGAGATTAAAATGTTTGTGGTAATTATATTTGCCTTCTAAACTCTGTAATAATTTGTGTTCATATTATACTTTACAGCCTCCGTCAATGCATCCAGGACAATATGGACCATCAGCGCAGCAAATGCAACGCCGACTACCACTCCTCCATGTATGCATCCTTTTTATATACGTTGGCAAGTTAAGACAGTTAATGCTGATATAATTTGCTGGTAAAGTTTTATTGTGCGGCAAACTGGCAAGTTAATAAAATAATTTTTGCCACTTGGAAAATAATTTCAATAATTAAATTCAGTTTTGTGCACTGTCATTTGATATGTGCACAAGCAAGATAAAATATTCTTTTGAAACGGACAACAAAATGAAAACAAACTTTACAACTCCTGTCATGTTTTCTCAACAAACTAAAAAACAGAAGCTAAAAATTGCAAAGAGTGAATTCAACTATAAAATAAGTTTTTTATATATATTTTTTCCTCTTGGGAATTTTTCCATCCACTAATTGCTGCTGATTGACAAACTACCTGCCTAATTTGCTGGATAGAAACTTCAATTTTATGGTCTTTTTCTGTGAATGTGAAAGAGATGCAACCTTGCCAGGGATGGGACAAAATAAAAAATATACTTTTAAAAAAGTGAGTTCGCTGAAAGGGATAAAATTGCTAAAATCAGGTTGACGATTATTTGAAAGTTCGCAAAGCCAAACATTTTCGGTTATAAAGTTATCCTCGAGGTTGAGTTGACGCGAGAGTTTTGTTTGATATATAGTGAAATCGAAGGACAATGTAGTTGTGGAGAAAAATATATTGGGGAAACAAATAAAAAATTTAGCATGCGAGCAGGCGAACAACAAGACAAAACAAAAGTTCCGAATCAACAAAGCATTTCTAAACATTTTCCAGAATATTCTTTGACATTGCTTGTCATTACACCTGCACGAAAATGGAGCAAGCGCAAGATTTTGGAAGCTTTGTTCATCGCTCCAAACGAATACGGCTTTAATTTCAAACAAAATTGCTAGCGCACCTAATCTTCGTATTCCCCCTGGTCTACCAATTTAAGACACAGCTGCAATATATATAAAAATATATACAATAAAAAATATAATATTTTTGTGTTGAAGTTTTAAGGAAAAAACAACTAGATTTGTCACTTCACAGACAGTTTTCTTGTTGGAAGCTCTTGTGGACATTACAGAAAAAATGGTCATTTTATGAAAATGTTTTTGGTGTGGATTCGTTAATCACCTAAAAGCCATTACACATCTTTCCGAAGTCGTTGCTAAAGTTTTTATTTCCGGAAAATGTTATAATGTGAGTTGATTAAATGATCTTTGCAGTAGGGGACTATACTTTAATTTCGAATCCTGAAGTACAAACATGCTTTGACAAGACAGATCCTTTTATCATGCGTCTATGCAGTTTAACGCGGCACCAAATGAAAAACAATTAAAACTTTCATTCTACGAAAAGAAGGTTCTGAATTAATTCAACAAATGCTAGTTAGAATTATCATTAAATATTAACTTTGAAGTAAGATTTGTATAGATGTTTTAGTCGTGTGATTCAAAGGCCGTATCTGTATAATAAATTGAAATTCGGTAAATATCGCATTTAGACTTCCGCTGCTAAGGAGTCAACTTGTTTTTTCAAACGGCTGACTTATATCTCAAATATATCACGCGATGACAACAGCCAACAAGTCTGTCTCCAGCTGTCAGTTCAGAGTCTTGAGTGATTCAGTTCGAGTCTAGGGTAGTTTGAATTTTTACTGTTGCTTTCAATTAGTAGATGTAAAGCTGGTTAGATGATTTGATATCTAGATAAAGTAATTATTATTATTACAATTATTGTTCTTGTTATTTTTACTATTATTATAATTATCATTATTAATATTATTATTATTATTATCATTATTATTAATTACTAATGATTATTATTAATTATTATATTACTATATAGTGAGTTATATATTTAACACTTATTCTATTTCAATTCAGTGAGGTGGATAATGGCAGAATATCTATTGTGCCCGAGGTAGATATTCATTAAGCCACTATCCACCGAAATTGAAATAGAATAAGTGTTTTTGTATATACAAGCGAGGCAATTTCTTGAAATTTTCTTTGAAGAGAAAGGATTGCACAGTTTTATTCAGTAAAATCAAGAAGCGTGACTTCAAAATGCCTGGTTTTAAATTCTTTTAAAAACGTTTTGTTTTTAGAGCAAAGCTTACTCAAAGACAATCCAAACAGTTGTTCAAGGATGATTTAAGTTAAATTTGAATTTGCAGTTGAGGAAAAATCCTGACATGTAATGAAACCATTGAGTAAGTCTGTAACTGAGCGAGCGACCATTTACCGATGGAAAGTGTTTTCTCGAAAAGAATATTTCCAATTGAAGGAAGGTTCCTAGCGCTTCTGACTTATTGACTAATGAAATTTTAAAGTCTGCTGAAAAAGTTTATTGAATTACTGGGTGACAAAATGGCCGAATCAATAAACTGGCACAAAGCAAGCAATTGTCATTCAACACATTGGGCAACGCTGCTTCACTGTTCAAGAAAGGTGCCAAACATCGCTCTTGAATGAAAACTATAAACTTCGACCCAGTCAACGGTTCTTCGTGGAAAAGGGCGTGGCATTCAAAGGAACTTAGAACCCTTTGGTTTTTGCAACAAAACAACGGCCAAAACAAATAAGAAATATAAAACTACGCGGTTTGAAAAATTAACTTAGAAACATTTTCATTGACAATTGTTTACACTTTTGTAATTCATTTTGTAATTGTTTTTATGCTCAGAATGTAGAAATATAGACTAGCCTTGCAAAACGCTAAGCTAAATTTTTAATATTCATGTGTTGTTTTGAGGAACAGTATTTTCTGCCATTTTATCGTTTTCTTGGTTTTTAACGGTTGCAGAACCAAACCTTACGTCCGTCATTTTGTTTGTCATTATCTCCGTTTAACTTTGAGCTCTTTCCGGCCTCCGGTAACTACTGATTTATTACAATTTTTATGAATAATAATAATATTATTTTAAGATAAAATTATTGATATTGTAATCTTTTTATATAACACAGAATTTTTTAACTCCATTCTGAATTATTGTAAATCTATTAGATCGCGAATAAAGTTATTGTGTTATTACTATTATTATTATTATCATTATTATTATTATTATTATTATTATTATTATTATTATTATTATTATTGTTAATATAGTTATTAGAAATTAGTATAAATGATGAACTAGCGTTATGTTACCAATGCTGTTCTCTGATTGGCTACTCTACTCACTATATATTCGGTGATATGGAGTGAGTAGTGATTGTCAACAAAATGGCGGCCGCTCCTTCGAGGTTTCGAAGTGTGAGTTAAGAGGATTTGGATAATTTACTAAAACTGACAGCCTTTTTTTTGAACGACTAGTAGATTTATACTAAAACAATTGCGAGCTCATAATCTAATTGTTAATTATTAATGTAAAGAACTTACTAGTTAATTTTTCCTCCCCTTTGCACCACAACTGAAAATAGTCAAGTTTCCTTTTAAAAACAAAAAAACCGTCAAAAATATGATTATGTATAATTTTATAATCTAAAAAATAAATATAAAGAGATGGCTCATTCATATTTTCCAGCTGCTAAAACGTACAACAACACTTTGGGACCTAGGGCCGTTGTTTTAAGTCCAGACTTTCCCAATAACTATGGACCAAATATTGACTGTAACTGGACAATCCAGGCACAAAAAGATGGTAAACAGCCTATCGTGACAATGTCCTCTCTGGAGATAGAGGAATCACCAAACTGCACAAAGGACTGGGTCGAGGTCAGAAACGGAGACAGCGAGACCTCGCCCCCATTCCCCCACTCTCATTATTGCGGCAGGCTAGAAGATCTTGAAAAAAAACTGTACGGCAGAGCTAATCCAGTAAAATTTGTCGCCAATAGCTCTGTATGGGTGAGATTTGTCTCTGACAGCAGCACTGATACTTTGCGAGGTTTTCTTTTGACGCTTGATTCAGGAAGTTATCGGGACATCACACATAGGCCGCCCATCAAAACAGGTTCGTCATCTGCAAATCCTGATTAGATATTTTTAACCGCATTCTGCTTTCATAGACCCTCCTAACCTCGATTTCATGCAAACTTTCATATGTTTTCTTTTAAAATTTCGTACGAAATTGTGTTTTTAAAATC
>JAOCPT020480079.1:0-12798 GCA_026546935.2 Palythoa grandiflora
CCCTGTTTCCCCCACTTCTTCCCCAGTCAGGGGTAATAAGCTTCCGCCGGCTGTAATGAGTTGCTATTTCTCCGTTTGACAGTGTCAATACAAAACAAAATATACCTAATTTATGGTGAGATTTTATCAGTCCACCGGTTAAAATTGTCAACAACAGTTTTATAGTTCGTGCACGAGTATGACCCGCTGTGTGATGCGCTATCCATTCTGCCATAAATTTAATACATCCTGAGAGAACAGGCGGCCATATCGACAATTTGTCAGCACCGTGCAAGCGCGTGCATTTATAGCATGAAGCATGTAACCAAACAGTGCTTACCTTTGTTGACAGCATTGAGATCAATATTTTTAAAGGTTTCTATATTTTATCTGTTATTTTATGTTCTAGTTAATGACATAATATCGTTTGTAGTTTTATTAATGTTTAATGAGTATTGTTGTAATTTGAATCCAGATAACAAGAAAACCGCGAACTCTTCCCTGCCCATTTGTGTTCAGTATTATATTGTGTGTGATTTGTCGCAGCCGATAAACAAGACTAATTTGTGCAGAGAAACTATTCTTACGTATGGCGTTTTTATCAGGCTTTTAGTTTTTCCACCCAAAAATTATAATGGTTTATTGTCCAATAAAATATAGAACATTTGAAGTTCTTTTTGTTTTAAAATATAATATTGGGGCAAGGTTCAGGGAATTAATGTTTAAGCGATCATTTTTCTTTCTCTACTATCTATAGATCACAATAGAAATTCAGTATTTAACCCGCGCTTTTAGTCAAATTTTTACACTGTATCTTCTAGGTTTGTGTCTCAGATTTAGTGAAGCAAAAAGCTTAATTTAAACTCTTAGATATTCCAAAAAAGACACCAACAGGTGCTTTGAGAAAAAATAAACACGACCAGGCTTTTAGGAAATGAAAAAGATTCGATTGAAATTTATCCACCGAGATAATCGACGCCGGCCGCGAGATATCGCCGATCATTTCTAAATACCGCTTTCGTTATGAATTCGATACTGCTATTTAATCAACTAGAACGGCGGAAGGCCTCTAATAAGAAATCTGGAGCTGTCAAGAAATGACTTTTGCATACTGTAATTAATCTGATGTGCGGGGAATATTATATATGAAACTGCAGTACATGTTAGCTTCTTAGCGGTGTCCTTACTGACAGGTTAGTTTAAGTAATATTACAAGCCACAAGTATAAAGCAAAGGTGAACTTCAATAAGAAATATTGCTTTTGTTCAAAAGAATTATGTTAAGTTCTGATTTTTATGTTCGGGAAAACTTACTTCGACAGATTCTTAAAGCTAAAAGCGGTGCGAAAGTCGGGTGCATTTCATTGGTTAATTTTTTGATAGGTGCGTGGCAGGTGTTTTAAAGCGAACGAGCGAGCTGTCCCATATGTGTGTGAACGGTAAGGCGATTAGCAATAAGCGGCTTAAAATTGTTGATCAAGAACTATATCTTTCAGTTCTTTTCGCCAATGTTTTCGCGCATGTGTTGATCGCAGCTAACAGGTAAAAAATGTGAAAACCCGAAAATATTTAGACATTGCTATGAATGTAGGGTTTGAGTACGAAAGCGAAAAAGTGGAAGCTACTTCTTTCACTCCGTAGATGACAGCAGAATTTTGCTGAATTTTCATTCTTACATCGCACAGAGATTTGTTTGTGAATTAGAACTAGTTAAACTTAATGTAAAAGAAAGTCTACAATTCTTGTTCTATTTACATGAAGCTGAAAGGTGTAAAAAATATACTTTTCATCTGAAGTGGTAAGACCTCAAAAGACCTGCATTAAATTAACTAACACATATTAACACAGAGAATTTTTTTGCAACATTTGTGGTTTTGAATTTTTTTTCAGGTTTGAAACTTGACAAATTGCATTTGAAAACAAAAAAATCTAAAACATCTAATATATTTTGACCTGTGCCGCACACAAACTTCTGTATGCCTGCGGTGATTTTCATAAGATCTTTTAGTAAGACAAAACTTTAAGGAGAATAGTTCTTGTCAAAGTTCAAAACCAAACAAGAAGCAGAACTTCTATTTTCACTTTAAAGTATATACATCAAAAAGTAAACACACTTTATAAAAACTATATAGCTTATGTCACATACGGTTGGTTCCCATGACAACGTCTCTGGGGTCGATTTTCCAATGCTTGAGAAGTTTGAATAAATACAGCTCTCTAAAATTTAAAGTTAAAATATAAATATAGTTCTAGATATCGTTATTACTTACAGGTCAGATAGTTAAATGTAAGGCGATAGTGGAAATTTCAGTGACTATTCTATGACTTGTCTAAATATAGCCCTAACATGAATCTTGATTCCAGTTAAATTTTATTTTAAAATCGAATTACACTTTTAACAAACTATTTAAGGGTATAAAATTCAAAATACTAAAAACAAACTTTTAAATTATTCAAAACCATTTCCTGAACTTCTTGGGTGTTTTTGTTTCAATCAATGATTTTAAATGATTTCAATGCATTAATGAGCTGCAATTTCCGTATACATGGGGGACCACTAGCTGTGATCCAAAATTATAGCTAAAATTTTCATAGCATGTTTGGATTTTTTATCAAGAATCTTTAAGAAAAAATGATGCCATCAAGTCTAAAAATATTGTAGGCATAGCTTTACCAAGAAACTGATTAAATAAAAAACTAAAGTTTTTGTTTATCTGCAGATAATTTCGATGAATATTCCAACACACTGGTGGAAATTACTTTGAGTAAAAATGATTGGAGTCCGAACAGAAGAACATGAATTCACTTCTCCAATCATCCAATAAATAATCAAGACAGCGGAAACTGAACCAGATAGTCAGACAAAAAAATTGTCGCAAGAAGTGCAAAAATCAATTCCCATCTGCTTTTGCCACTGACTATAACGTGCAAAGTGTCTTTATTAATAAACACTGTGTATAGAGGCTTAGATCTATAACCAGATGATCCTTTCTGACATTTAAGAGAGTTTACATATCCCCAAAAGGTTGTCACTGGAGTGCACATCGCGTGTGCGCCGGCTGACCGGCGTGAGGCGAAAAGTATTGTTAACTAAAGACCAAGGGTGAAACCTAGCAGCTGAACTACTCTCTTTCTCTCTCTCTCTCTCGAGATGAACAACTCAAGAATAGACCAAACTAACAGCACAAAACATGAAACACAACATATGAAGTTCAGCTTAGAAGGAGTAATTGCTCAAGCTAGTTTTGTGATATTTATCCTTATTTTGGATGTCGGCGGGAATTTTTTGGTCTGCTGGGCAATCATTCGCTACCGTCGCCTTCGAACGATCACGAACTATTTCATCATCTCCTTGGCTGTTAGCGATCTGTTCGTGGCTTTTCTGTCAATGCCTTTTAGGATTCATCACGTCCTTAATAGTATGACATGGAACCTTGGGAAAACTGTTTGCCAGTTCTGGATTTTCGCCGATTTACTGTGTTCAGCTGCATCGATGACCAATCTGAGTTTGATTAGCGTCGACCGCTATCTCGCTTTATCATATCCACTCACATATAGATCTATCATGACCAAACGCAAAGCCATGGTTGCTATTATTATTGTCTGGTCGTACGCTTTGATGATTTCAGGAATGTCTTTTAAACACTGGGACAAAGACGCAAGAATTACGATCAAACCTGCCTGCGCCAAAGAGGATAAATATTACTATACATTCGCCATAATTTTGTCGTTTTTCTTGCCGCTGGTCATTCTTATAGTGGCCTATTCCTTGGTATTTAAAGTCGCACTAACGCAAGCTCGAAAGCTGCAGTTGCTTAACATTAACTTCAATAAAAGCTTCACAGCAGAACTGGCGGAATCCAACGACTTTAACGATCCACGACCGAGTGTTGCAAGTATTGGGAAAGTGGAAAGACGAAGAAGAAAATCCATTGTACGCGAGCTCAAGGCGACAAAAACTTTGGCAATTGTTGTTGGAACATTTATCTTCTGTTGGTTGCCTTTCTTTATTATCATGTTCGTCTTTCAATTTTGCCCTGAATGCTTCCAAAGACTTTCCGAAAAGGGTCAAGAAGCAATAGGAATAGCGTTTGCCTATGTGCTTCCCCTTTTAAATTCTGCCATAAATCCTATTATATACTCTAGCTTCAACTCAGACTTCCGCTTCGCTTTTCGCGAAATAGTTTTTAAAATCCTAGCTTTGTTTTCGTGGTCCGACAGGCCACAGCGAAGATTTCAAGGAGTTGAGACAGACTATGAGTTTAGTGCAGTTATAAACTCAAAACTTCCCCTGTCGGAAACCCAAAAACTTCACAACGGTGATGCTACACCAACAATTTTTCAGAGTATCAAATCTGGAAACGCTGATAATCGAGATATCGATATTGATGACGAAGCAGAAGATGACTTCGATACAAATGAAAATACGGAAAGCTTTCACATCATGAAACGCTTAAACAGTACGCCAAAAATTATTATTGAAGAAATCAGTTCAAGGGATGGCGAAGAATCGTTATGAAAGACTCACGCAATCGATATAAACTGAAAGACGATGGTCTACACGTTGAACAACTGCTGGGATTCGTGTTACGGTTCCGAGATCATTTCGGTGGAGTATCTGATATGAAGTGAGTTACTTCACTGACCAGAAGTTATAACTTGTTAAACTTGAGACGAACTTGGTTTCGTTAAAGTCATTTGTTATTAGCTTTTATATTACTTAAAAAACGAATTTTGTTTCCTTAAGTAAGATGTAATTTTTTTTAACTTTGGTGACAAGGATTGGAGCAGGTGCAACTTGTTCAACAACAATTTTATGCGCTGTTTTGCGTTGTGGTTTCGCAGAGATTTAGCCAGCTTGTTAACTACCGCAAACTGCTTCGGTTCAATTTTACTATCACATTATTTGAGCATGAACCGAAACAAGAGAGCGAAAATGCATACGATTAATTTTTATTTGTCTAAAGCAAATAGAACACAGACCAACTGAATTGCTTTCGTATTTTTTCACCGGCATGAGTTGAACGAACTTCGTACTTTGTGTAGTTCTTGATAAACAAAACAAAAACACACAAATTTTTAGTGTCAACCGAGTAAATGTTCTTTGTTAACTCAGTCAGGAAATGCCTTACGCGAAAATACAGCCAAAAGCTTTAGCAATTTAAACACTAAGGTTGTTTCCATGGAAAAACTAATTCTGACCAACGAGTAATGAATTATGTAAATAAAAACTACCACTAACTGAACATGGATTTAGATAACGAAGCCTAGGTAGTGGAAGTAAACCCGATAAAAATTGGTTCCTGTGTAAGCTTCTTTAAACATACAAAAAATTTAAATCCTAACATTTTCGTCACTTGGCTGTGTGTTGACTATTTGGTAAAACATCTTTTCTTTTGTTGAAATTGTGAAGTGACATCTATCATCAAAGACAACCGTCTATCGCTGTTGTCGTTGACAACCTCAAATTTTACCATCAAACTTTCAAAAAAAAATCCTTTGGTTACCACAATTGGTACATGTAGTTTGTTGAAATGAGATTTTAAGATTTCTCACAATTTCTCGTTTCAGAAAACGAGAACTATAAAAAGAAACATAGAAAAAGGATTTGGTCAGTCAATTTTTCTTATATATGTGGCCAACTCGAAAGAAAGCAAAATATTGACACAGTTTGTGTCCATGCGAACATTTGCTTTGTTTCAATAACGCTTTGTTTAAAGTAAAATGTAGAAATTTTAAAATTTGGCAATCAAAAGTGTCATTGCCAAGAAAAATACAAGTGTTTTAAGAAAGCTAAATCATGTTATTGGTTAACTCGTGGGCAAAAATAAGTTTTAGCCTAATAGTGTTTAATGGCAGCTAGCTATTGTTGAAGAAAACGGTTGACTAAAATACAGCCAATTGTATGCTAATCTTATAGCTACCAATAAACAGATCATTTCAAAGTTGTAATTGATAAATCCTTAATTTAATTTGTTTAGCGAAACTCCTTTTTAGCGTCTTAATGACTTTTTCTTCTTCTGAATCCCAGCAAATATGAACAAAATTACGTTCCTTGTTAACATTAAATTCTTAAACTTATGCCGGGTTTTGGCCAATTGAAATTTAACAAAAAATGTCATTGAATCTCTGAATATGAAGGTAATTCTCACTGGATTTACTGCCAAAGCAAGTTTTTTTTTAATCGAATTAGCATTTTGGTGTATCAACGCTTTCACTCATCCAGTCGTAAATGCGGAGGGGCCAAATATGTTACGGCGAAAAAGACACAAACTGACAGTAAATTTGCAATCTGTGAGACCAAAGCTGATTCAACAATCAATCTTTTAAATACATGTCAAAAACTTAATGATTAAAACTTTATCTTTCTTAAAGATATCTTGAGAGAGACTTGGCTTTTCATACATACAAAAGCTTTCAGCGTTATTTAAAATTGGTGGTTTCACTTTAAGACGGCAAAACAGCTCATGCTGCTCCTTCTGTAAGACTACATATAAAGGGGAAGGAAATATCTATTACAAAGAAAAGAAAAACTATACAAAATAACCTTTAATTTAAATCTAAATTTACAATTAAAAGTTAAAAGCTTTGAAACGATTCGGATTTCAAATTAATTTCCATCATTATAGTATTAGTTCATTTATAATCACACCGCAATGTTTGGTGTCAAAGCTTTCAGTTGAATTTGAATTTACTCCAAATCAATTTATTTTCGTATGAATTTACTAAAACTATGATTTCCGAAACCTTCGTTCTGAGTAGAATGTTTTATTCATATCGAGCAAATGTAAAATATTTGAAAAAATAAGAAATGTCTTAATTATTCACTGGCGAGTTCTCCTGTCAATTTCTTGTCATTTCGAGACTACAATGTCTCGATGTACGCGCAAAATAATTTAAACAACGCTTAATTTTACAAAATATCCTATTAAACGAATTTTATCCTGATAAGAAAGACTTCCATTTCGATAAAAAAGAATTATAAAACCTTAAAAAGTTTTAATTGTAACCATGCAGAACCAAGATGGCAGTTATAATGTTTCTCAGTGTTGACGATTAGATATTAGGTCTTTTGAAATAAACACAAAAACTCTTCTATCCATTTAAGTTTAAGATAAATGTACCCTCTTGAAAACTGATGTATCACACGAAGTCAAAAACCTATTTTTTAGCAAAGATCATTAAGGCAGCTTCTCGTATTGAACAAAAGTTTTTTTTCCGACCACCCTGCATGAAAAGCTTTCAACGACATCTAATGCTATCGACCGAACCACTTGGTTTGGTAAATATGCTTTGTTATATTACTACTTTAAACTATGAAACCATTTCTAATACTAAACTATAGAACTATTATATTAGTTTTCTTTTCTCCTCAAATTAATGTAAACAAAAGCATCTATTTTCATTTAAAAATATTGTTTTCCACCGAGATGTATATATTAGTAAATTGACTTTTTGTGTGAAGACTTCAAATGAAAATAAAACCGCAGTAGTTCTACCGATAAGCTCTTCAATTATGTTATACAACATTTTATTGACCCCGTAAAAAATGATTTGATGAGGTATGCAACTTGTGTTCACTCATATAACACAGACTGACAAACCTAAAGGCATTTTTTCAGAAGAACCCGCAGTGAATTTGGTCGAAGGTTGTCAGTCTTCTAAAAACTTTTTACGCAAACTGAGTCTCAATTGTTTTTAACTTGTTATTTTTTAAATTCCTTTAGAATTTGAAACCTGTTCGCGTTGAATCTTTTAACTTTGCTTTTAAAAAGTCTTGGATCAAACAAAGTACTGATACGTAAACAGCGCATAAAAATATATTCTACGTTTGTACCCGAGTAGCCATATGTTTTAATAAAGCTGTAATTTGCTCCTTGAACAGAAAACTAACTTTATCTCCGAGTTGCTCGCTCGTACGTTGTTCTTAGTGTTTGTGCAAATTTGATTCTCATCGTTCTTATAAAATTGTTCTCGTAAAAAATGGCGTACCTGCAAATAGAATACCACTTTAACATCCCAAACATTCAATAAAATGGATAAAAATAAGGTAAATACAATTGTTAAAAAAATTTAAATTAAATTACGCACACGTTTTCGATCAATATGATCATCATCAATAAAATATAGCTTCTTTCCAAGTCAAACGCCAACTGTTCATTTGCAACTGAAGCAGTCAGAGTTCCATATTCTTTCACATATAGATAATTTACATGTATAAACATGCACTTTTCCTTCACTGCTGATGTAAGACTTGTTGTCTTATTGTCAGCTTTTATCAGCTAAGCCGAGCTTTGAGGTAAAGCGGAGGCCGGAATCCGTTGTTCAAATACTAACGAACCTGTTGGTTAATCTTTGTTTACATTATTTGCTTCATTAGCAGAAGTGTTTTTATCTCTAATCAACGTAGCAATTGAAAATTTCTGAATATAAAGAAAGCTTCCAAAAGCTTTCGAAGATAAGTTTCTTCTGAGTATGAGAACGTCATGTCAAATATACTGTCCCTGTGACGCGTTTTCAAAAAAATGGAAATTTTACAAAGACGGTAAGAATTTATTAAAAATTTTGTGCCCCAGTCGCTTTTGAGTTGTTTGGGGCATCGTATGAAATCGAATCACTAAACAAACTGTCTTTTTTTGCATTTCTCAAGTTTAAATTTCAATTCTTTTTTGTTTCGGTTTTTTCTCAGTCTCAAAAGGCATGCTAATGAAGCACTGAGTCTAAACAATGGTGCGTCAACAAAGATTCGCAATGTCAAGAAAAGCCCACATCGATTGAACCATTCACTAAACAGAAAAATACAAAATAAAACAAAGTCAACATCTTTTGACAGCCTCTGACATTTGATATATAAAGGATATTACACGCCTGCGCGTGGATACGAATTTTGTAGTTTTAAAAGTTGAATCTTTGTTTACATTCCTTGCTTCATTAGCATACCTGCTTCTCTTTCTAACTGAGATACAAATTGAGAAGTACTGAAGCCTCTTCTGAAAAAATGAAACCTTTATGTTACATACTGTTCTCGTGATGCGGTTTAAAATATTGGAAATTGTGCAAAGAATGTAAGAACTCATTAATGGTTTGCCACCCAGTTGTTTTGCGTTTTTTCGGACATTAATATCTTCTTTCAAACTGCTTGTACAAAACCAAATTTTGGACGCTAACCACAATGCATTTGCCTTTCTCAAGTTTTAAACTCAATTCCCTTTTGTGCTGGTTCTTTCTTTACCTAAAGTTGTAGAAACAAGATGTAAACAACGACGTCAGAAAAGATTCACCTATAAACACGAGAAAAAATACAACAAATTGCTTAAACAGAAGCTCAAGGCCAGAATATTTTTTTTGTATGTTACACTACACCTGTTTTGGATTCCAGAAATTTATTTTCTAAAGCGATTCGCTTGTTCATGTTCTATAAAAATGAATAAAAACGAGCTAATCAATACCATGGGGGCCGCCATATTGCACTGAAGTCTGACTCCACAACGTCAAACTATCAAACGAATCAACCCTATCACCTTGTTCGTACTGTTTTATTGATTGCAATTTTTGTAAAATCATCCGGTTGAGTAAAAAAATGTTTTTCTTTTTAATGAATTTCACAAAAAGCTTGCATTTCTTCGATAACAAATTGCACTGAGACGTTGTGACGTCACGGATTAGATCGCAAAGATGGCGGCTCCCTTGGCGTTCATCTCACACGTTTCGTAAATTATTTTTAAGGATGTGGCTCGGGGATTTTCCATGAAAAATTACATTTCCGGAATCCCGAACAATTGTCCTTAAGGTTACCGTATACCTTCAGGAGTGTTTTGCATCAAAACGATGCAGCGCATCTGTTTTAAACCGTAGATACCTAAACCTAGATATCAAATTAAAGCTTATAGAGCTGGCTTTCGAACTATACTAAAAATTCCGAATTAAATTGAATTTTTAGAATTTTTTACGTCCTCTAAAAACAAGCGATAAAATCGCCTTTCGAGAGTTCCAAGTGCCCAGGAATTTGTTCGTTTTCCCTAAAATTTGCACGGTAGCTTCTTCAATATATGAAGAACAAAAACGTGTCTGCGTTTTTTGTTTTTCGAAAAACTTTTTGTTTTAGAGCAATTTTTGTACGGTCTCTAGCCTTTTTTTAACCATAATTCGAAAAAAGCGCCATAACTTTTCTTTGCAATTGAATATGAAAAAACGCAGACACATTTTTTAGCACTGTTGGTATGGAAACTGGCGGATTGGGGCACAAATATTTACAGTGGCCGTTTGTTTTGTAGTCTTCCCTTTTAAAATCGTCAATAGTTAAAATGTTAAACTTTGGTTTTGTGGAGTTTATCTGTATTTATTTTGTTCAAGAACCTGATATCGCAAAACTGACTAACCCGAAATTATCTACACCAATCACCATTCATGTCTTAAATTTTGCCCCGTAAAATAGTTATTTTCCTGTACCAATAATAATAATTAGTTTCCCAGAACTTTACTAAAATTTCACCAAAACAATGCAACATTGGATGGGGGTGGGGGTGACGTTTTTTAATGAGGGTGGTCAAAGATTTTTGTCCGAGATTGAGGCATCTGAACTACATTCATTTACAAAATATTGCATAAAAAATAAAACTATGTAAAGATGTAACCATGGTATGTGTGTATGTACGTACTAACAAATACCATGGATACATGGCTGGTATACAAATATATACATAATTAATTCCTCCGACCGGAAGTGATCGTTTTTGGTAAATTTTCTGCACTTGGTTGAATTTATTGCTTGATGATTTACCAGGACTGTGTAACGATAGAGATCTAACGTGAAAATAAAATTTGGATTAGTAATGCTAAGAGAAATATATTGAACACTAAAAACTGGTCAAATTTCAAATTTTGCCTTGGGGGAAGAATTCGACTAGCCACGCGGCTAAAAAGTCCCCTCATATCTGTCCGGACCATATGGCGAAAGCCAAAATCAGTTCGGCTATAATTTTCCAATGAACATGTGAGGCAGTAATATGCGTTGGATCACGGCGATTTTTCGCATGGACGTGGTCAGATATCTTAAGAGTCAAGTGTGTGAGGATGGCCGGGAAGGCCCAAAACTATTTGGGGAACGTTTGAGAGTGACTAAGCTAAAAGAAATGGGACTATCTTGGGAGAAACTCAGAAAGGGGGGAACAGCAGGCTGCCAAAGACCGCAAGAAGTGAAAAAGCTGTGGCGTAGCGTTATGCTCCACCGGGAGCGAAGAGGATTTAAGTATATGACAAGGTTGCAATCTCCTGTTGTAAATGTGATGCCTCGTTAGTCTATTTATCATTTGGATCGCAAAACTTAACGTAATAAGTGCACATAGGTCATTTCCGACAAACAAAAACATCAAGTCGAGGCCAAGTGCTCAAAACTACAGCAAATGTATGGAAAGTGAGAACCTAGACTCGACTTGAAGGTTTTGTTTGTGAGCAGTGGAGCGTATTCGGAAATGATCAATTCAACTATTATATTCATACCTGACCCTTCCCCCATGGGCACAACATAGAAATGTAAGTACACGTGTGTGCATCAAATAAACAACAATAAAAACATGCACGCAAGGCTAATAATTTTAACATATGTGTACAACCACTTTATTCAGTTACATCTGTTAAAGCTTTTCTTGCTGTCAAATATTTTATCTTTAAAAGATCTGTACACAGGCACTAAAAAAGTACTCGAAAACACGACTAGAAACAAACCTATTTTAGTATTTACAGATGACAAATCATCATATTCAAAATCGGAGTACTGCATGGATGTACACTTCAGAGTTATAATCCTCCCCCCCCTTCAAACCAGCCGCAGACCATATTGTTAAGAAATAACATAAGTACTGAGCTTGGTTCACAAAAGCGACAGAAGCGGAGACGGAAACGCAAGCGAAAGCTTGACGAAAACGGAGACGGAACCATCGCGTCTTGTTTCCGGCATGAAGTTCGAACTCACTTGGACTTAACTCGTGTTGTTTCCGTCACTGTCTCTGCTTCCGTAGTGTGAATCAAGCTTTAACTTCCCGCAGACATCTACCAATAGAAATATATTTCTATTTTCCTATAAGATATAAACTGTTCGTTGCCCATGGTAATTTATAGTTGAATTCAGTCTTGTCAATGAGAGGCATGCGATCGTACTCACACGCCTTGTCACATGCCTAAAAGGTTTGAGGCGTGCAATCCATTGCACGCGTCAGAAGATATTTTCCCAAATGTAAAGCAAAGACAAAATATCTTTTTTAACATCAGTTAGTACACATCTTTGTATATCTTAAAAGATACTGTGTGAATTCACTTATTCTGAAGATCAAATAAATTCTAAAAGCTGTTGAAAACAGGAAAGTGCTCCGTAACACGTTACTGTCAAATTCTTCTTTACGAAGAAATTTTGTTACTGTTTATGTAAATACTTCGTCAGAGAGCTTAGTTTATAAAAATCTGACTTTGGTGACTTTACAATAACTCTATCCTTTTAAAACTTTCCTTGTAGAGTGTTTTTCTACCCCAGAGGATACCGCACGCCTCGGCTATGCTAAGGTGTGCGAAGTACCACACGCCTCGGCTATGCTAAGGTGTGTGAAGTACCACACGCCTCGGCTATGCTAAGGTGTGCGAAGTACCACACGCCTCGGCTATGCTAAGGTGTGCGAAGCAGCACACGCCTCGGCTATGCTAAGGTGTGCGAAGTACCACACGCCTCGGCTATGCTAAGGTGTGCGAAGTACCACACGCCTCGGCTATGCTAAGGTGTGCGAAGTACCACACGCCTCGGCTATGCTAAGGTGTGCGAAGTACCACACGC
>JAOCPT020480181.1:0-12794 GCA_026546935.2 Palythoa grandiflora
TCGCCATCGCCATCGCCATCGCCATCGCCATCGCCATCGCCATCGCCATCGCCATCGCCATCGCCATCGCCATCGCCTTCGCCTTCTCCATCGCCTTCGCCATCGCCTTCGCCATCGCCATCGCCTTCGCCTTCGCCATCGCCTTCGCCATCGCCTTCGCCTTTGCCATCGCCATCGCCATCGCCTAGTTGTCATAGTCACTGTCACCGTCACCGTCACCGTCACCGTCATTGTCTCTGTCATTGTTAGTGTTAACCCTTTAAGCCCCAAGCATGATAAATGATTTGTTGATTAATTCTCTCAACTGAGCTTCATACGTTCTATATTAGCAGTTTGGAAGAATTTCGCTTTTCAACTTCCACAGCTTATTCTACTTGATCAATTCCTTAATTCTCATTACCACTTATATTGTTTTGTATGTGTTATGTAAGGAGAAACTAGATGTTGATAAATTGCCTGGGGCTAAAAGGGTTAATGTTATTGTCCCTGTCACTGTTACCACCACCTTCACGAAAACAGTAAATACTGTTAACGTTTATCATATTTTTACAGTCAATGCCAAGCTGTGGGGTGGGTGCTATTGGAAATGAAAGGCAATAGAAGGTAGTACCCTTGTGATTTCGAACACTCTTTAGTAAACATCAATGATATTAATGACATTTATTTGTTATATATAACAAAAATATGACCGTAACACATTTTGACGTAATCTGTGATATAGAACATGATCAATATGTAATCCGAATTAGATGCTCTTTTAAAATATTCAGATTGCATTAAGGTATTTTTTAAAAATTTAAAGTATATAAGAAGTTGAAACTGAGTTAAAATTCAAAACTAGAAAATGGTCGTTTCTTTTTCGTCTGAAACCTTCGTCAGTAGATGTAAAAATGTAAATGGTTCCTTGTGCAACTAAGTAATATTCAAAACCGTTCGGCACGTGTATATGTTCATTAATGGCATTCTTATTCTTAATTGAATGCAAAGCTTTTAAAAACAAACGTCCAGACCTTTGTTGGCATTGGTCACCAATCAATGTCAAGTTCATGGCCTGTTCTTTTAACGTGTTCAGCCAAGAGTGAATTGTTATCCCCAAGGAAAACCACTCCTTTGTGTTCTTTCATCCTCGTACATTTTGTCGCAATCTTTGCAATTGATTTATTACATAACAACTACCGAAAAATGTTTTTCTGGTTTCGTTTTGAATTTTGCAAAACGTTGATCCAATAGATTTGACGGGTTTGTGGGCTATCTTGTTGCTGCGTTTCTGCAGGGTCCTAGAAATCTTCTCCGATATCACTTGAATGTAAAAAAAGCTAAATCCTTTTACGAGCCTAAGTGGCCCATTGGAGCCGGTGTCCCCGGTTTCTGTAGTTTTAAGCAAATAAGAGTCATTGACTCCCCTTGGACGGGACACTAATCCATCGCAGGTTAGCCCCCAGCAGAAGCTGGTACTCATTTTACCGACCTCGGGAGGAGGGAAACTTGCTGAGTCAACTTTGGCGGAAAATAAGATGATCACACAAATGTTCTACACTCAGCTGAGCCGGGGCTTGAACCCGGGACCTTGTGGTTAGAGGACAGAGATCTTAATCCTTTACTTTTATCGCTGCTGTTTTAAAATTTGTTGATATTATTTTCTAAAACAGCCACCACATTCCAACTACTCACTACAAAACATGGCCACGACAGTGATGTTTGGCTTTATTGTTACCATAGCAACAGATCTAGTCCTTAAAAAAATAACTCAAAAAAATATCTCTCATTACGCCAACAATTCTGCCAACAAAACAAACTAATATGACTAAGAAATATTATATATAAATGTGCCTCAGGTAGGAGGTTCAACCTAGCTGCGTGGGAGATTGAACTGGGCGCTGGTCACAAGATTTTTTATGTGAACATGATCTGGGGGTTGAACCATTTTGACGTGAGAATGGCGGACAGTAGTTTCAATAAACTTTTACTCATTAATGATATCGATGAAGTAAGGTCCGAATCTAATGCTAATGAGCAAATTCTATTGTTCTACTTCATTTGAATTAGATTCCACACATGTGAAGTTCGACGTTTGGCCCGGGCCTAACAAATTGGAAAAGGCAAATTACCTACTGATGGTAAGAAATAGAAGCTAAAAACAAGGCAAAAAATGTCAAAATTATGTTTGGCATGTGAACCAAATACTTAGTTAAATCCGTTGTCTAGACATTGCTAATTGAATCAGTGGGGAGGTTAAGAGAATAAATCCTGTGTCTAGACAGCCCTAATTAAATCGGTTAGGAGTTAGGAGATTAAATCCCATGTCTAGACGGCACTAATTGAATCGGTTAGGAGGTTCAATCTGGCGCTTGTAAACAGGTACTAAATAATTGACAGTTATAGTTTGATGGCGGACGACCAATATCACTAAAAGAATTTAAGATTTGAGGAGACATATAATGGACTTTAAAAGCTTATCTAATGCCATTTTCCTAAATTCTAATCCTTGAACAAAACCCAAAGTTTTTAAACAAATAAACTTAATACGTAAATACAATAACCTGTCACCTGACTCAAACAGCTCAATTATCTTATAAGGCACATTATTGTGCCTGATTGACAATTACAGCTTGTTTATATACGGTCCCCCTTGAAAACGAATCAAACAGCAATAGAAGAAATATAATAATAATAATAAATAGCAATATGCTTTATTGGCATGACTTTTCAGTGTTTTCAAAGCTACTTTCTCCTTTCAACAACAATAACAAAATAACAATTATACAATACATGCACAAATATAAATTAAGTCAACAAATTGTATAATATTATGTTATGAATGTACAAGAGATACTCTCAAGTTAAAACAACTATAAACAAACAAACAAACAAACCGAAAGCAGTTTCTTGGTAAAAGTTGGATCGTTCAGGATCTAAAATTATGAAAAGTTTGTCTTCTGGCTGGTAATTAGAGTAATCGGATTGCGTTTTGATTTGAAATATGTTCTCTCTTTGAGCCCCATATGCAGGGTAATCATTTTCAATCATTTTCTATGAAATGATAAGTAAGACAAATAAAGCGAAGCAAATAAAGCGAAGCATTATTGTGGAGGCCTGGGATTGCTGGACATGGCATTTTTCGAAAAGGTGCTTTAAATTACATGAATAGAAAATACCTGGACTACAAAAATCAGGGTAAATGGAAAATATTTGTGGACTGGGAACTTAAGAATCGAGCGGGATGAGCTCGCTCTAATCAGTAATCTAAGATTGCGTTCCTTTTGAAAAATATAAATCCAGATTGTCATATCTGGATTCTTTGGATTTTTGCGAAAATTTTGTACATTTCACTCATTTGTTTTGTTGGACAAGACAAAAGATAAATCCGATTATGGATTAGTAAATGAATGCAGAAAAATCTCAACCCAGATGTTAATTTGATCCAAACAATCCAAAATTGAGGGTGAATTGTTTGGATTATAATCTAAGATTGGAATTTGGGCAGGAAAGTGACAAATGGAACACAAAATCCAGATTTGGATTAAATTACAGAAAGAACGCATTCTAAATAAAAAGGACATAACAAAGTCTCTGAATATTTCAATCAAACTCTTTTCTGAAGGAATTCGAAATATGCAAAACATGGGTGGAAGTAAATTATAAAGACAAGACCGCCTCCAGTGAACGAAAAATTCCAATCATATTTATGGCTAAATTTGCTGATTAGTATTGGAAAACAGCCAATATATTACAAAAACTGGGTTGGCAAAGGAATCTTAAAGCTATGAAAAGTGCGTCACAATTATTGACTTATAATAAGTTACAAAACAAGTATGATCTCGAAGTCTGTGCTTTAGGCCGGTTTGGCTTACTTTGGGATAACAACCGCGATAAAAAAAACTGAACTATTAATGCAAGCAAATAAATATGAAAGTTTATCAACGAAATTGTGCATATCAAAAGAACCCAACAATATTGTATACAAAAAATATCAGTGACACGGACAAACGCGGTAGCCATTAAAATACAAAAAATCCAAAAATTTCAAAAAATCCAACAAATTCAAAAAACGTGGCTCGAAGATCTCGATTTGCATATGCAGGGCCCCTATGGATACCAGTCTTACTGCTGAATGGGCCCCCTAAATAAAGTTGACCACAACAACTACTACTACTACTACTACTACTACTACTACTACTACTACTACTACTACTACTACTACTACTATAACTACTACTACTACTACTACTACTACTACTACTACTACTACAAAGCAAAAGCCAGGGCTATGCATACTCCCAGCTGCCTTTATAGACAACAAAAAGAACAAAGCTAAGAGAGTTCCAATACAAACTTTTACACAGTTGACTTGCAACTAACACTTTTCTTTTTACAATTTTGAAGTTCAGTTACGGAAAGATGAATCTTGTATTTTTGTAATACACAAAGAAGATTTCAGGCACTGGAATTTTGAAAAAAAACAAACAACCGATTTCTGGAAAAAAAAACTAAAACTCTGATTAATCAACTGCAAAACTGTAACAGAGAATTATTACCGAACCATAGCAACGGTTTTAGGTTGAAAGCCAGACAAATCAAAATTAAAAAAAAAAAAACGGATCAATTTCTGCCTGCTGAACGCAAGATACTATGTATGGTCCTTCAGAACTGCAGATAATCTAACTTCTGTTCAGCAATTTCTGCACCAACTTTAAACACTTTATAGTATAGAATTTAAAGTAACTAAAAATTTCAAAACTGAAAAAGACCCTATCTATCTCTACTTTTGGCGAAATAACAAATGATATGATAGACTTGTTATATGATATACTTACTTGCTTAACATTAATGTTATTATTATCATCATCATCATCATTGTCATTGTCATTATCATTATCATTATCACTGTCACTGTCACTGTCACTGTCACTGTCATTATCATTGTCATTGTCATTGTCATTATTATTATATTAATATTATTATTATTTATTATTATTATTACTCCTGTTTGGACCGATTGATGACGAGTTTCCGGAAACAGTGTACTCGGGAATTAACGGTGAAATGGTCAGTCAAGCGGCTTTAAGAACAAAGGGCTCAGGCGGTCCCTGTGGTGTGGACGCGAATGGCTTTAGACGAATGCTTGCTTGTAAATCGTTCAAACAGTCATCGACGGAGTTATGTGAGGCGACCGCTACAATGACGAAGACTCTATGCACTCAATATATCGATCCTGCGACCGTAGAGCCATTAGTCGCGAGTCCTCTCATCCCTCTAGATAAAGGGGAGGGTGCTGTGCCACCGATAGGAGTGGGAGAGGTGATCAGGAGGATCTGTGGGAAATGTGTCATGAATATAGCCAAGAGAGATGTTGAGGCGAGCGGCTCATTACAATTATGTGCTGGAAAGAAATCAGGGAGCGAGGCTGCAATACACGCCATGCATAGAATCTTCGAAGCAGACGACACTGATGCGGTTCTATTAATAGATGCGTCCAATGCATTTAACTCCCTTAATAGGGAAGCAGCTTTACACAACATCCGTGTTCTCTGTCCTATCTTTGCAGTGTATGTCATTAACACCTATCGGCAATCAGCCCTGTTATTTATCACTGGTGACAAAGAGGTCATATCGGCCGAAGGAAAAACTGAAGGTGACCCAATTGCTATGGGGTTATACGCTATAAGCATCCAGCCTTTGATCACAAGTCTACAAGCCATGTCTGATGCAAAGCAATGCTGGTTTGCAGACGATGCTAGAGCTGGCACCATCTCTGAGATCAAGCAATCGTGGGATGCCCTGAATTCACTCGGTCCACATGTCGGTTACTTCCCGAATGCCAAAAATTGCTGGATTATTGCAAAACCAGACAAGCAGGAACGAGTCAACGAAGCTTTCAAAGATACAGTCATCAATGTAACAGTTGAAGGGCAGAAGCATCTTGGAACTGTGACAGGCTCAAAAGATTTTCTCGAGAGTTATGTCAGCGAGAAAGTAGATAACTGGGTCAGCGAAGTAGCTCAGTTAGCAGAGTTTGCACAATCTCAACCGCGGGCCAGCTATGCTGCGTACACGTTTGGCCTGAAACATCGCTGGACCTATTTCTTAAGAACTCTTCCGGATACTCAAGATCTTTTAGAGCCACTTGAAGAGGCTATCGCTCAAGTCTTCATACCAGCAATTTAAGAGCGCAAGTACAGTCAACTAGATAGGGAAGTTCTAGCGCTGCCAGTCGGACTAGGGGGTCTTGACATGGTTAACCCGTGCCACGAAGCGGCACGTAAACAGGCCTCGTCAATTAAAGTTACATCTCCCCTCGTAAAGCAGATCATGAATCTATCGCACCAGCTGCCAGAAGATTCTCTCGTGAACTCGCTCCGTCAAGCTGCTAAGAGCGAGAAGGCAAAGGAATTTACGGACACTGTAGATAACCTGAAGCAAATTGTTCCGAGGAAGACCCAGCGAGTACTAGAACTTGCGCAAGAAAAAGGTTACTCGTTATAGCTGACTGTTCTTCCCCTCCAAGAACTAGGTTTTAATCTCAACAAGAGAGAGTTCCGTGATGCCATTAAGCTCCCTTATGATTGGCCGTTTGATGACATTCCATCAGCCTGTGAGTGCGGTGAAACCTTTACCGTAGACCACGCGATGATTTGCAAACGGGGGGGGGGGAATTGTCATCCAGCGTCATAAAGAGTTAAGAAATCTCGAAGCTGACCTCTTGAGTATAGTATGTAGCGATGTGGAGATTAAATCGATTCTGCAAGACATGTACATCTCCGGCGAACAGCTCAACAGGGAATCCAACAAAGCTAAAGACGCATGACTGGACCATCCACGCGCGCGGCTTCTGGGAACCCCAAAGCTCGGCCTTCTTCGATGTGAGGATGTGCCACCCTAATGCCGAGTCTTACAAGGACCGGGAGATACAGCAGATCTACTGCATCAACGAAAATGACAAGAAGCGGTTATACTCAAGGAGAGTGCTGGATGTCGAGCAGGGCTCATTCACGCCACTTGTATTCACAACAACTGGAGGGATGGAGAGGGAATACCAGAGATATCACTGCCGACTGGCCGAGCTGATAGGCGCCAAGAAAGGAGAGAAATACCCACAAACAATTTCATGGATCGGAGCGAGAATATCCTTTGCACTCCTTCGATCAGCCCTTGTATGTCTAAGAGGAACGAGAGTCAAGCGACGAACACCACTCGATTTTAATAACTATGACATAGATATCGCAGCCGCAGAAGGAGCTATTTTGTTTTAAATAGATATATTGACTTTTTTTAATTGAACTGAGAGATTGAACTGATAGATTTTTATATATCATCAAATTCTTAATTTTTACTATTATTAAAAAAATATTATTATTATTATTATTATTATTATTATTGTATTTATTCTATTTACATCACTGTCTTCTCTGCCCCCTGACAGAAACTAACTCCAAACAATTATAACCAAAATTAATGATCTCATTATCTCCTTACATAGCATTGTGTCCACAGTCATACAAAGTTAAATCTGTTGTCTAGACAGTGCTAATTTGAATCGGTTAGGAGTTTAGGGGGTTAATTCCTTTGCCTAGACAGCAATAATTGAATCGGTTAGGAGCTTCAACCTGACACATGTAAACAGGCCTTATAAGATTGACAGTTATAGCTTAACGGGAGACCAATATCACTAAAACTATTTTAAGTTTTGAAAAAGCATACAAAGGACTTTAAAAGTTTATCTAATGCCATTTTCCTAAATACTAATCCTTAAACAAAACTCTGCAATTCTTAAGCCAATATACTTAAAACGTATATAAATTAATCTGTCACCTGTCTCAAATAGCTCATTTATCTTATAAGGCACATTTTTCTGCACGTGGAGTGCCGGCTTGGCAGAGTGGTTTGCGTGTCTGAATAAGCATAAACCGCTGATATGTGAGTTCAAACTCCGGCCAAGGAGGAGTCTGAAACGCGCATCGCGAACACCATATACAGACCCCTGAGACAATAACCGGCCTTACACGAGACAATTCTTCGTGAGACGAGTTACGCGAGCCATTGTAACTGAAATAATTGCGAAAATTAGAACTGGATTTTATACTTCCGACAACAATGTCTTCAACTTGTCTCACAACGATTTCAGCCACTGCACGGGCTGTTACGCGTTGCAATTGCTCGTACAACACATCTCGCAATTGCGTTACGAGACTATTTACACGAAAAACTACCTCCTCAGACTTAGGAAATAAAATAAATATAAAAAAAATATTCTGGGGCACTGACAGAAATCGAACCAGCAACCTTCTGATTACTTGTGATTGCTTTTGTTGTCGTTGACGGTTAACGGTCAGACACTCTACCACTGAGCCACAACAGACTCACGTGGGGAGTCCATTCCCCATGTGAGTTTCTGTAGCTAGCTCATTGGGTAGAACCTCGGTATCAGAAGGCTACGGGTTCGATTCCCGTCAGAGACTCTGGTTATTCAACTTGACTGAGGGTTTTCCTTCTAACAGTAGAAGCTATCTTATGATGTCATCTTTGTGATGACGAACTTAGTTGCCAAACCACCGAAACCGCTGTTCACAGATTATGTTGAGAGAAGCGCAAGCTGTGCATTGATGATTGGAGACGTAGTAGAATAATTTGTAAGCATAAGGGAATAAAAGTGTTCAGAATTTGGTGTTGTGGTCTGTATTCCATAATAAGGCATGTATAAAGCAGAACACAGAGAACGGTCTAGATAAATACGTCCAAGACGCACCAATAATAACTATACATGTATACGTTTGAGAAAAGACAGAGTGACGTGAACAGATATTCCTTTTTGTGACAAATTTTACAAATCAACATCATCAACATCAAAGTCAACGTCAACGTCATTAACAACAACATCAACGCCAACGTCAACGTCAACATCGATGTCAACATCAGCATCAACGTCAACGTCAACATCAACGTCAGCGTCAGCATCAACGTCAACATCAATGTCAACATCAGCATCAACGTCAACGTCAACGTCAACATCAATGTCAACATCAGCATCAACGTCAACGTCAATGTCAACATCAGCATCAACGTCAACGTCAACATCAACGCCAACGCCAACGCCAACGCCAACGTCAACATCAACGTCAACGTCAGCATCAACATCAACGCAACGTCAACATCATCATAATCATCACATTACACCTGATGAAGACCAGAAGTTGCGGGTCGAAATATCTAAAAAAAATCTAACCGTCGTTGTTTCTCAGTTTTTTCTTATATATATTTTAAACATTTATTTATACATGGTAAACCATGAGGTGAGTTTCCAATAAAAGCTACAAAACCTAATACAAACAAAAAAGGTCTGTGTTTCATAAATGCCATACTAGAATGAGACATCGACAGTTCTGGAGAACTTGTCAGATATTTTGCCTGCCTAAGATCAGAGAACATATTGATATAGAGGCCGGGTACAGCACCAGCGACCTAATAGCCAAGACCTATTTTAAACTACTTTATTTAAACGAGAATACGCAGGTGTCCATCTAGACCCTAAAACCCTCAGTCGATTATGGATCCCTTTTTTGTCTAAAGGTAATCCATTAGATCAGCCAGTAAAATTAAAGCAGGCCCATACGCAGAGCAGAGGGAAGGGGTGCGTTTGGTATGTACGTACCCCTCTCCCCAGGATTGACTGAACTATTTTTGTATTCAAACAAGTAAGTTTAACAGCAGTGCAGAATTGTGCACGATCTTTATACTTGCCAACGTTGGACCAGACTATCGTGATATACACGTACGCAAAATCCAGCGTACGGGTCTGAAAAAGATCCTTCTTTAACTTTCTCAAGTTAGAAAAATGGTTTTATAACTAGCAGTGTTATATAAGATTTTGTTAGTACACCTAAAACACTCTTCAATTTATACATCTACAGCATGATAAGGGACATATTCCGGCGGATTTGTCCTGAGTAATCTAGTACAGAAAAAAAGCGTCCCTGGAGATTTTCACCTCACAATCACCTAATCTGTTTCTCAATCTCAGTGTATATAATCCTGAGCAAAAATCTCTACTCACTATGAAAATCATAACCACATACATTCACGAACTTGAATGCAATACGTAGTTAACGTTTCTACAAAGAATCTGATCACAGAGCGCGTGTCCCAATTGAACTGGAGAAATTAAATTATATAGACATTGAATTGATTCAAATATATGAGAATTGAATCGCTTATTGAATAGTTTATTTTAGAACAAAGTGGCAACGTTTTGGCCAAAACAATCAGCCATCTTTAAGTCTAATGTGTTGTTCTGTGATGGCGACAAGTAATGCCTTTGAGGCCTGCCTGGGCCCAAATATGGAACAAATTGAGCCTTAGCCCAACTTGGTGTCTCCACCTTTTCCCACATGGACTATTTCACAGCTCCAACCAGTGGTTATTTCGATCCCAAATTGTGACATCCTCCATATGGTGAAAGAGTGGTCAGTCTTCGCTAAATGGTTAAAAACCGCAGCGAATTTTGGACTCCTAAAGCTGATGATACACTAGTAAATTTTTCGTGTAGCTGGTCTCTCAACGCCATCAAGAGACAAAGTTGCAAAGTGAGGTGTTACACGGCGTAATGGCCCTGTAACTTGAAATTTGTAACTATAATTATTACGAAAAGTAGTTGAACTGGAACTTTCGGATGTCTTCGACTTGTCTCGAAACAATTTTAGCCATTGCACGGTGTGTTACACGCTGCATGCTCGTCTCACAATGAATGACATCAGCTTAAGCTCTTGGTTTGCCCCTGTTGTTTCATCTTGCCTTTAGTGCTTGTTGGGTCTGAAAACTGTCTAGTAAACAATCAAATCCTAATTTAACTTTTTACAACTGGATGACTAACTTTCATTTCGATAATGATTCAAATATATTTGAGTTGAGTCTTAACTAAAAGGCAACAATCCCCGTTTGAAATGATTTTTGTTATCTTTTGGTTTCTTTAAAACCATCATCTTTAGCAACTCCAAATTCTACAGCGGAGTCTCCTGAATCTCAAAACCTTTGTTTGAGTGATGCACTAAATTTGCACGACGCGGTTGGGAAATTGCATCAGACGCTTGCTTTTTTCGGCAGCACTGAATACTCTGGCGAAACAAGTGGCGTAGGCGGTTCTTAACCAAATGATGTCTGAATGCAAACAAGAAAGGATTTAGACAAGCGTTTACACACAGAAGAAAGAATGGAGACCAGACAACATAAATACTTAAACTTTTTTGACTGCGGAATACGCCAGAAAATTCTTCAAGCTCTAACTGTGAACCTAAAAAAGGAAGCTGTGTGTTGGGAACAGCACTGAACACGAGGTTTGTAGCTATAAGGAGTACAAGCTTTCTGGCTAAGAATCCTTCCCTTTTCACTCCCATTTGCGAGCTGGAGCGCCTGACAACTACGTACATACGAATGTACAATGGTATTGTTGACAGATAGACAAGGATAAATGTGTAACTTAGAACCTGAGGAACTAGCATTTTACCCACAGAGTGGCTAGTTGCTGAACAAAGAAGTGTTTTTCCCTCAAGGATTTTTTTACGCTCTTCATCTTGCGTGAAAACTGCTATGCAAATGTTATAAAAAATTACCACCGACCAAGATACCAAGAGACAAATCACAGTAATTTTCTTCGTCATTCTGACACTTGGTTTCATGCAATACACAATAGCCAGGTATTTTTCAACCGTTAAAAACACTGATGTTAACACCGATAAAAATTGAGCAACACTGAATATGACGGTTACAAAAGGACACATCAGCAAAAAGGAATCTAAGTCTTGTAAAACACCTGTATGGGTATAGGCCAGAACGTCTCTATCGCTGTCGGGAAATATATTGAATATGGCTGAAAGCATACAGAAAAGAGCCAAGAGAAGGTCGCAAACAGCCATATTAAGAATAAGTAGCAATGTGGGAGATCTACGTATTGGTTTAGAAGAAGACAAAACTACAACAACAATCAAATTCAGAACAAGTGCTAAGGAACTGAGAGGATGGAGCAACTCAAGCGCTCTTTGCAAACGCCGAGTTTTGAGCGCTCCAGAATGTAAACGAATTTCGGTCACGCAATTTCTAATCTTACAAATGCATTGTAACGTGAAATCAGGGTTTAGATAGGCTGATGGGGACTGACGAGTCTCTTGGTTAAGTAAACATATTTTCCCCTTGTCTTCATCAAAGGCACTGCCCTTGCTGTAGGACATGACAACCTCAGAACAGCTACTACACAGCTTTAGGGGTTTCTTTATCTTGTTGGTTTTCGTGACGTTACATTTGCCGCAAGGATGTGACCAGCTAACTCCTGAAATAAACTGAATCCTGGGGAGCTCCAGAAACACATTCCAATTCATAGGCTCAGCAAATGACGAGTTCTCGACCAAAAGGTTTTCCAAGTTGACAAAGGCTTGATCTAAGCTTCTTCCCGTTGGCTTTATGGTTGTATAGGAGATATCCCTGAAAAATGTTTATGAAAGTATGCTGAAATAAAAACAATTATAATGATAAACTAAAAATGTAACTATAATGATAATAACAATGAAACTGACCATGACCATAACCATGACCATGACCTCGATCACAACCACGACCACGATCAAGACCACAACCACGACCAACACCATGACACTAACACTGACCATGACCATGACCACAACCATGACCACGACCATGACCATGACCATGACAATGACCATGACCATGACCATGACCATCACCATCACCATCACCATCACCATCACCATCACCATCACCATCACCATCACCATCACCATCACCATCACCAT
>JAOCPT020480270.1:0-12792 GCA_026546935.2 Palythoa grandiflora
AAAATTAATTAATTCGAATAAATGATCACGATTGATAATGCTACTTAGAAGACTATGAGGTAGACTACTTAGATTAATAATTATATTAAGAGTGTATTACTTAAATACAACACTTATTTTTATTACATTGCTTTTCTCTAATATAAAAATATTCTCGAAATCTAAATGATGTAGATTTTTGGTCACGTGATTTAGAATCAACATTGGTTTTGATTAGAATCAACATTTTGTATACTACTCAAGGTAGAAAACTGGGAAAGCATGCTGACTGAATATATGAAAGACACTGTTCCAAGAAAATTATGTTCACGTGTGGTTTATAAATTTATATGTCCTAGCTATAATGCTTGTTACGTAAGTGAAACTATCGCTATTTCTCCACGCGTGTTAAGGCTACAGAACACCTTGGGCGGTGTTTTAGTTTTCATACGATATCTCGTTTGATATTGATCACAGACCTATAAACCCATATATCACTGGAAAGATTATGAAATTATCCAAATGAATATGAAAATTATATTAGTATATTCGTTATCGTAAGGACGTTTTGAAGTTCTACTTTTTATCCAATTTTTGGCTTTAAAAAGATAATACGAGCTCAGTTCTTAACTTCTGCTAATGTTTGTCATATTTTTAACTTCTTCAAAGTGTGTCGGTCAAAACCGTGTCGGCGATTTTTTGATTGTTAAAGCCGATTATTTTTTATATCTGTTTATAGAAAATTGCCATCACTTTTCGCCAAGAAGCGCACAAATTGATTAATAAAATAATCAACCAGGTCTTCTTTTTAAATTCGCCGACACGGTTTTGTTCTCTTTAAAAGTATGTCACTACAACTGTGCCGTCACGGTTTTGTTCTACTTAAAAGTATATCACTACAATTGTGCCAATTTTCGTCGCAAAATACCAAAAATTTAGCGAGCATTAACTTTTTTACAACCATCATTTGTGCGAAAACTGGAATCGAGAAAACAGCGTTTGAAAAATGAACCGTGTAGCTTCCCGAGTCCCGACTGCCGGTAAAAAAATCATAGTAATCGTTTTGCAATAACTCGCGAACGAAACGAGCCACTGAATTTTTTTTATTTAAAAGATCTTTTTCAATAAAACAATATAATTAGCTTCTTCAATTTTCAGTTTTCTTTTCACATTTCACCCTATCAGTAACCTTAACGAACATCTCAAGGTACGCTCGTCGTCGCACATATTAAAGTATCTTTAAGCCTCTGAGAATTGTAGAGAGGCTTCCACTTCTAAAGATTTTACCATCATTGATTCAGCTTCTCACAAACACCAACACGAATTGAAAGAAACTATGCATGTCAAGTGGATCAGTAAATCCCAATTAAAATCAACAAGTCACACATATCATATGTGCTAATCTTTCATTAAGTATTCAGTTATATATTCTTATTACTTATGCATTCCAACGTCTGTAAAATTCTTCTTTTTCCTATATCTTTCCTTAGGGCACATTCGCACTACGCTGACAAAGCTTGTCCGGCCCGGCCAAATATCACGACAAATTTTTGTCTCGACCAAAGTTTTCATTTGGAAATTGCATTCGCATTGCACAATTGACTAGTTAACAAACTTTAATCATACGTCACTTTGGCGCGAAAATTCGATTTTTCTTTCAAACATTTTCACATGTTAAAAAGAAAATGGACAACTACTCGTCACTTTTGACATTTGTACCGCGTTTGGAGGCCTTTGGAGCAGGACAGCGGCATCTTTGAAGTTTGGTCGAGAGCGACAAGTTTTGTCCCGACACAAAAATATTATTCGAACTTTTCCTACCCTGAAATTGACATTGTTTTTGCTAAAACAAATAAAAATTGGTCCAGTGCAAATGGCCCTTATTATGCAACACTCACGATGGCGTTGAGTAACGCCAAAACATGTATTAAAAAAAACTATCGTTTTGGTACTCAAAATCAGTTATACTTAATTTCAAACTAAAATATTCATCTCTACATTTTTTGGACAGTAACTTATTTTTAATTGTTTTAACAAAATTGCGATAAGTTAAATGTTTGAAAATTCAGTGTCTTGTCTGAACAATTATTTTCTTAATTTTCAAAATTAATTTTTTTTCAGTTGCAGGGTTTTTATTATTGCTTACGTAATCTGTCTTTATAACTTGACATTAAAATTCGTTAAAAAGAGTACTGCAAACACCAACATCTAGCTTTTTGTTCTATCGTATCTATTTTCTTGTCAAGTATTACATTTGGAAAATTTTGCGTCAATTTGGTTAAACCTGTACAGTATAAAATTTCCACATGATAGCATATGAAACTTAAGATGTGAGTCTGTTAAAAACATTTGCTTTTTCCAGTTTTAACGTTTTTAAACCGAATTATGATTTATTCTACTGGATAAAATACTTCTTAAGTTGCGAGGTTGCTGTTAACATTATTGATGTTCATATTTTAAAATTAAAATTGGTATGCATCTTTTCTTATAAGAACAAATAATGAAATATATGCAACCAAGCACAAAGTTGCCGAAATCAGTTTAAGACTGACAGTTTAAGAAAAAGCTCAGGCTGAGGCTCGATCTAGGAAGTTTTTCAGCAAGAAAATAATTCAAACTTGTAATAAAACTTGCAATTAAGCATAAAACATAAAAAGATTAAATGTAATCCGACAGATCTGAGCCCTAAAGACTGTTTAACAAACAATGAAGGTAGTTCGTCTCTAAATACAGCCGCACAATACATGTTTTGTGCAAGGCGTTTCGTTTTTCAATATCTTGTTTCTAGTAAAACATTTTCGATATCTCTGTCAATAAAAACCGCTTATGGATAGAAATATAAAGACAAAAAAATAAAAACAAACTGCTCATTTCCGAATTACGCTCCAATGCACTTGCCCACAAACAAAGCCTTCAAGTCGAAGCCAAGTACTCATTTCCGATAGTTCACTGTATTTTCGATAACCGGGCCGTAACTTGAAAATTTTCTTTGTGAGCATTCGGAAGCTTAGTTCGGAAATGACATAGTAAGAGTGAAGTCGCATAAAAAGTTAAGAACAATAAGCCTGGGCAAAAATTACTAGTTCTTACAAAAAATTAAGCGTGAAAGAGTGTCACATATATTTGCCCACATCTTCTTTCTTACCTAAGTATTGCATTTGCAAACTTTTGCTCCAAATTTGTTGAGCCTTCGTAGTTTAAAATTTCCTCCATGAAGACAATCAAATGTTCCCTCAGCTGGAAGTCTGCTTTGAAATCCTTTAGTTTGAACAAAAAAGAGAATGTTACTGTTATCAAGGCTGCTGCCGTTCATAACGTGATGGCCAAGTTCTATGTTTACAGCATACGCTTATGCTAAGAGTTATGCATGTGACGTTGCACGCGACACGTTGGTACGCAGAGCACGTGAATAACGGTACTCAAGTCAAGAGAACCTTCGTGTCTTCATCACTGAAGTTTCGCGTGAGTTATTGGTAAACTGTTGTAAGAATAATCACAGACAAGCCTTTCCTTAAAAAAAAGGTGCGAAACTAGAAGTTTTTTATGATAACGATTACAAGTCCGAGAAAGGAAAACAACGTTCGGAAATCCAAGTTTTGTATTAAAAACGAGTCTGATATCCAGGTTGAACAATATTTCAACTTTAATACAAGTTATAATCATGTTAAGGACATTTGACTGACTGTGCACAGTTTCTGTATGTAGTGAGCCTCAACCAATTGCCGGAAATCTTTGGACACTCGGCCAAGGTCAACCTCAAAGAGCATCTTTTCAATGCCGTTCATGGGAACATAGAGATAATTGATTCGAGTGGCAATTGGTCGAGTTTACAATTCCTTGAGGCTTACTACATAAAGAATTCTAAACCAACCATAAACGAAGGCCTCAAAGACTCCAGAGACCTTGAACTAATCTAATTTCTAATCGTATTGCATCTCTTTGTTTATCACTTTAACATGCCTGAAATCCTCTCGAGACTTGTAATTCTTTATGAATTGAATTAAAGTTGAAATATTGTTCAACCTGAAGATCAGACTCGCCAATCCAAAACTTATTTCCGAACGATGTTTTCCTTTCTCGGACTTGTAATCGTTATTATGTATTTAAAAATATCAGATCAACATGGGAGTTTAGAAGTTTTTTACTGCACTAGTTGGATTGAATTAACCAGCCAAGGATAGGTTTCAGCTAGCACAAAATGAGATTAACTGATTCAAACCACAAAGTAAAATCATTAGCATCATTTTCATGTATACACATGAAAGTTGTATCTAGGATCGTGAACGTCGGTCAATCAATGACAGTTTTACAGAATTACTCTTTTTTCATAATTTTAAGCTACAGTAATTCTTGAAACTCAAAATAAACACGGGGAACGTTTATGTTAGTATACAAGGGTAACAATAAAACACAACATTTCATTTCATTTAAATTAAATTAAATTTCAATAAATGCTCTGAAATTTAAGCGACTCTGTCGGGCCGGTTATTTTTTATTTTTTTAACAATTTTGCCGGCCCAGGATCAAAACGACTGGCTTTGGCCGGTTTTTCCTCCGCTAATTTCGCACCCCGAAGCTTGAGTAATGAATCTCGCAGGTCTTGTTAATTCACGAAACGAAGGGTGGTATACGTTAGCGTGAACAATCTCCCTCGATTTTTGTACAAAGTGCAGTATTCAAATAGCGATTACATGTAATCAATGTAAAAACTAATTTTTGAGAAGAAATATAAAATATTGTTTAATTACATCATGTGTGTGGTTGTTGATGCTATCTTTTACCGTCAATAAAACTTTGTTCTCGCCGAAACAAATTCGTGCTAGCCAAACCACTCAAGTGGTCTCCTCCGTGATCCAAGTAAAACTCACGTGTACTACCTCAACACGCACATCAGTTGTGACATTTATCTGAACAAATAATTTTCAGATAAAGGGAATTTTCTACCCAAGTCGTTTCTTATTGAAGTGCTGCTGTTTTTCCTTTTCTACCTTATCAAGTTTATAATTAAAATCGTGAATAGTTTTCTTGGTTATGTTTGGAATTTGATTTCATGAGAGGTTATGAAGTGATGTTGTATTGGTCGGCCTCCGAATAAAGTAAGTTTCAGGAAAACGATAACCGAAACAGTGATATTCTATAGTTTTTAAGTTGCGGTAATTAAAATGATTATTTATTTTTTCACAACGAAAAGAACTAAAAAGGCTGAGTTATAGTAATTTCATCTTATTAAATATCAAATCTTCCCTTTAGTTCTTCTGTGACGTCAGCAATCAGTATCTTATTACATGAAATTTTGGTGTCATTTTAATTTTGCTAATCATTTTGCGATTTAAAACAAACGCGAAACTAGAGAGGGTCCCGAACATAACACATGCATAACATAATTCATGATAATCACGTTTGGGTTTACTGCTATACCGAAACATGTTAAATAACATAATTTTGAAGGTCTATGGCAATGTGTTAATTTAGATAGATTTTCTGGATGTATAAACTGTTAATAACTTTTTGATATTAAAAGGGATTTGGAATATATCTTAACACTTAAGTTCAACGATAAAAATGTTTTAAAATCCATTAAGAAAGTTTCGACGCAAACACAACGCCATTCTCAAGTTCAATGCTATATGCTGAATATGAACTACATATATTATAAGAGCTATGTTAAGATAAAATACAGTCATTGTTTTACACAATAAAATGGAATGTCAAGTAAAAACTTTCGCGTGTATCGAATGCCTTTGAGTTTTTAAGTTGGCTTGATGTCCCTGATGTTTAGCATTTCACTGTAGTTTATTTTAACATAGCACTGTTTTTCGACATTTAAGACGAGTGCTCATTGTTTAAGCCCCATGCAAACTGACGCCAAGTCCCAACACTGTTAGAGCAACAATGTTGGAAGTTGTTGGCAACTGTTGCGTGTTGCATGCAAACCCACGTATTAACTCCCAACATTGTTGGCGAACGTATAAAGAAGCGATGCATTTTCAAGATATGATTGTAAAAATGGCTCACTGAAATACTCCACTTCTCTGGGATGGCCGTTCTTTGAGTTTACGTCCTACTCACCTCAGCATGTTTGGTGACCCAGTGACGTAGTACAGTCAATACTCTCATGGTGGCCAGGTGTGTGTCGTTAGATAACATGTGCCTCACTGTGTGACCTGCACATAACACGATGGAAAGCGCATTGTTATTAAGTGTATCGGGTGGAGGAAGGGGAGGGATCTAAGCTAATTCCATTTACGAGTCTTTAAAAGCCTATAGTTTATATATCTGGCTATCGTCGCACCGAACTCAATTATTTCAATTTAGCGCAGTGAAAACACGATGTATAAATTGATGTCCTAAACAAGTTCTGTACCTGATGATAACACGGTTAATCTTAAAGTACGGAACGGTAATAGCACGGCTCAATTTTTATACATGGTGCCAAATTGTTGCATCCAATTCCAAAACAAGTTTTGATAAGTCCGATAAACGTCAAATGGCACAAAAGAACAATTATTGGCATGTACATTGATTTGGTGCAGTTTTGATGCGATGCTAAGGCCTAATCTGGGACCCAAAGTCGCCGTTACTTTGGGCGACTCAAGGCGACTTTGCGCGACTTAAGGCGACTTTGTGCAACTTAAGGCGACTTAAGAAGAAAGTATAGACAAAAAACCACTGCGTCTTTGTGCGACTTAAGGCAACTTTGTGCAACTTTAGGCGACTTTGCGCGACTTTAGGGGACTTTGCGCGACTTAAGGCGAGTTCGGGTCCCAGAGTAGGCCTATGCCAGTAAATCGCCACCGTGCTTTGGCCGTGCTATCACCTCCCTAAACTGAATTGAGTTCGGTGCGACGACAGCACATTGTATAAATTAGGTCTAATGGCCCATTATATTGGAGCCGGTGCTTCTCTTTAGTTTCTGTAGTGTTAAGCTGATGAGAGTCACTGACTCCCTCTGGACTTGAACTGCTCGTAACACGATGGAAAGCAAATTGCTTTGATTCAACATTGAACACTGCATCTATGATTAGATAACAGAAGAGTTTCCAGTATTGTTATTTAATGTATCGGGGGAGAGGAGGATATAAGTTAAGCCCTTCTGCAAGTCTAAGTGGCCCCGAGCCGCCAGTTTCTGTAGTGTAATTAAGCGGATGAGAGTCATTGACTCCCCTTGGACGGAACACTAATCCGTCGCAGGTTAGCCTCCAGCAGAAGATGGTACTCATTTTATCGAACTCGGGAGGATGGAAAGTTGAGACAACTTTAACGGAAAAGAATGTCACACAAATGCTCAGCACTTTGATCACCTGGGTTTGAACCCGAGGCCTTTGCTGTTCGGAGGCAACCACTGCGCCAATCACGCCGCCATTATCTGACAAGTGAGTTGTTGTGATACAACAACAAACACTGGGTCATGAGTTGATGACAAGATGATCGAGTATCTAGTATAAGGCACTTTTACAATCATGCACAATGTGTGTATCCACTGTTTTGTAGGGCCTCAGAACTTAAAATTATATAAGTTTCTGGGATACAAAGTAGTTTTTTCGTTTATAAGGTATTTTCATGATCAAGCGCAGTGTTTATATTCCAATTGTTTTGTCAGGTCTACAAGATTCATGAGATTTACACTGAGACCTGTGACCCGCCAAAATAGTGGTAAATACACACTGCGCATGATTGAGAAAGTACCTTGATGTTATCAAATGTATCCGTAGAATGACGAGGGAGGGGAGGGAAGGGCGGTGTTCTCAAGCATAAATGTGACGAGAGGGGTGTCAAAGGAGCTAAAATTCCCCAAATGTCCAAATGCTCAAACTCGTTCTTGTTTTGCATTTTGATGGAATAAAGCAAAAAAAGAACTTGGCCAATATCCAGCCATCTTGACCTCACGCTCGTTCAATAACACATATAAACTGATCGCCCACGTATGTAATATATAAATAGATAAACGTTCTTATATTTTAATTGCTACTTTATATATACTTACCAAAGCGAAACCTCGACGAATGTTGTGAGTTCATGTGGTTTAGGTGAAAACTTGGCGAAGGGGATGCGCCAGCGGTGGCCGCAGCAAATGCCGCTGCAGCAGACGAAATACTCGATCGTCGTCTCGAAGGCCGCGATGACGTAATCACAACTCCCGCGTGTGCTGAAGGTGAGACAGGGGACCGGGGCGAGCGCGGGGAGGAGAGTGGAGACGGCGAATGTGGAATGCGTATTGTCAGTTTGGGAGAGTTGGACATCGCACTACGCCTTTCTTCCGCCTCCTTCACAATCCTATACAGGCGGCAGGGAGAGGAAGACCGCTTAACGTCGTCGAGTGATGCACCATCCTTGGCATCAACAGCGGAGCCACGACGACGATTCAAATGCGACTTAGGGGGAGTAGGTGAGTAACGTCCTGTTTCAAGAACGCCAAATATTTTTCTTTTCACTTTTTCAGCGGTGACTTGTTGATCATCAGTGTTATCAGTCGCCATTTCTTTGAGGGGAGTGTTCGGAGGCGTTGTTTGACCAGGAGTCTCCTCCATCTCCTCTTCTTCCACAGTGCAATTTGTGTCGTAAGGATCGGGTGCAGCACCAACGGACGAAGTTCTACGACGGGTGCGACGTCGTGGCGGTGACTGCAACCTAATAACATCACAAGGACCACTGTCGTTCGGCAGTGATGGAAACTCTGAAGTCTCCGAAGGTGATGCAACCTGTCCCTGAACTGTTGAGCCTACCTCGTAAGAAGTGCTCTGCGCCCGAACTCGCGGGATACACCCACGCATTAACGTGGGGGAACTGTCGCCTCGTGACTCGTGTTTAAAGTCGGACATTTCGTCTATTGGAGTTTCCAAAGCGTCTCTCGAGTTAACTGGGAACTCAAACCCAGTCGTCTCTCCTAGCGCTGAAGGGGAGGAGTGACGTCTATAGGACTGGTACAGATTAGGACACAGTCTTCCTGGTGTCTGCAGTTCACCAACGCTTGAAACTTCATTTTCCGGGATGCGATGATAGTTGTTCGACATTTTCTCGTGTGAGACTGTGATTGATATATTCTGAGATAGCTTATCGTGATTAGCTAATCGATAAGCGGTAGCTGCAATAATATAAAAATAGGAAAATAATTAAAACTGGAAAAAACAGTGTGGAAAACACGTTTCATAAATGGCAGTCATTTTAATATTTTTTTGTCTGCGTTCAAGTTAAAAAATCAAAAGAATAAACATAAACATAAATTTTTCATTCACATTCCACAGTTTTTACATGCATGTTACAAAAAAAGAATTGAGATTATTAAGGTTTCAGTTCATAGATATAGTAGAATATTTGGAAACTTCTAGTGTCTAAAGTAACTATTAGTTTTCTAGTTAGACACTTTAGACACTAGTTATGTTTTGTCAAAAGCCTTTGTAGACAGTAAGATGGAAATTTAGAATTTAAAAAGAAAAAGAGACATTTTGGAGCGTACAGACAGATACTTAGCGGTGTATAGCGGATGAAATTGTTTTATTAATAGGTGTCTTTTGACTTTCTTGGAGAAGTCTTTTGACTTTCTTGGAGAAGTCTTATGACTTTCTTGGAGAAGTCTTATGACTTTCTTGGAGAAGTCTTTTGACTTTCTTGGAGAAGTCTTTTGACTTTCTTAAGCCGCTGTTACATGTTGAAAGTTTTAGCTTAAACTGGTGTGCAATGACGATGCGAAACAAATTTCAGCAGGCGCTGCACCTTGTACCATAGTCACTTTGGCCGAGGGAAACGTTTTGGAACTTCCGTTGCGCGACACGGGTTTCACGAAAAGTATAGAACCGCTACTTCTGCAACAGCCGCAACGATCTCAGTGGCGATAAAAACAAGAGTTTTACCGTGTAACACCACTTGGAGAAATTTGTTTCCCATCGTCGTTGGGCATAAATTTCAGCTGAAAGTTTCAACATGTAACAGCGGCTTTAGAGAATAATATGTCACCCCAAAAAGGCGAGAATTATGAAAGGGGTGTATACTCGCTGGAACAATTAAAAGCACCCAAATCCTGAAGTCGAGTTCTTCCTCAGTGCTCTTTAAGCTAGTAAATGACACCTTTTTCATATATAACTGGCGGCGGTTTTAGTGCAAAATTTGTGTATTCAAGCTTATAAATACTATCTTAATTTTAAATCATTCTTGCATCTGCGTGGCCAACTTGGCTACCTTTGAGGAGAGGGACACAGCCATTATTGATTTTATAATTGTTTTCAACACAGAAACGCAGAGTTTGAAACCTCGAGAAACGAACAAAAACATTTCTGTGCCGTAAATCTAAATCCAAGAAAGTATATCTGTACCAAAAGTGAGATATATTGAAATGTTAATATCACTACGAATCAAACCGATCGAACGATTTAATCATATATAATGGGTGGAATATTTCCGGGTCACACCTTTTAAAAGATTTGCTGTTCAGTTTCTTGTCTTCAGTTCAATCGAATCCAGTCTAAATCGCTAAGATGATAAACAATATTCTGCTAGTGTCAACGTTTTCAAAGTAACCGACAACTGAAATGGTTTTTATAACGGGGTTAGCGTTCTAAACTTTTTGCTTTTGTCATGCACGGATTTTTGAAAGTTGCCGGTGATTGATATTAAAGATTGCACTAGAAACGTTTTAAATGTAACGTTTAATCTACATTTAAAACTCAATTTTGAAAACTTTCGAAGAATAGATTTAAGTAAAACTATTTGACTACGTCCAGAATAAACCAAACAGGAACGTATAAGTTAAACTCAACTCGGTTTGACTTCAGGCAGTATTTTTTCAATGCTGTGCATTTGAGAACCGCCGACGTTTCGAAAGTTTGCTTTTCATCACAGCACAAAACAACGAAAAAAACATTAACAATTTGCAAGTGTTAGAAAGCTTGTTTAATTTGGTTAATTTTGCAGTTAATTTAATAATTTTAGCCATTAATTTCTACGAGCCGTCTCACATGTCCACCAGATAACGAAACAGTAAACTATTCAATTGTCAATAAAGACGACCTCGACTGCATATGGAAAATAGCTAAGACAACTTTAAGTTTAACGCCGTACGAACCAACTACAAATACTTTAGCTGATAAGGTAAGAACAGAAAATAACTTACTAAAATGTTGAAATACGCTGAAAAACTGCAGAATGTAGCTAAAACTCCGACAGCGAACGAGGTACAGGTCTCCACCAGATGAGCGGAAAATGAAGAATCGGTGCAATAAAAGAACTTATGGTGTTTCCAATTGACGACATCGAGAGAAACACCATGGAAACCGAATGCATAACAAAACTTTGCAGTTGAAAAGCCGAACTTTAAGGGTGCGTTCGATTGGGAAATCCGGAATTAGATTTTCAAAATCTTTATAATGAAGCTTTAAACCTTCAAACACTTTACCTAGATGCATCTACGGAATCCTGGTCAGACACATAAATACTAAATACCACTGGATCGTTTCCCAGACTTTGACATGAACTGTAAATTTCGGAATGTAGCTACAATTCTGTCATAAAATTCTTGGTTTGCAAAGAATTTCATAAAAACATCTGAACAGACTAAAAACAGTCTTAGTGGCGCACGAATTTTCCTAAATTAAAGTTTGCAATTTCTGAGTATAGCTAGATTTCTGTCATAAAATTTTCGGATGCAATTTTTGTAATACACTGAAAATCTCCAGAACGTAGATAAAACTCCGATAGCGAACAAGGTACAAGTCTCTCCAAAAGATGTGCAGAAAATGAAGAATCGGTGCAATAAAAGAACTTAGGATGTTTCCAATTGATGAGACCGAGAGAAACACCATGAAAACCGACTGCACAACGAAACTTTGCTGTTGAAAAGGCGAACTTTAAGCTGATGTTATATTGACGAGGCAATTTTTCTTGCAAAGCAACTCAGTGTCTCGCAAGGCAATAGCGAGACGAGCTGCACCTGCCATTGCAGCGTGTAACACCCCGTGCAACTGCTGAAATCGTTGGAAGACAAGTTGCAAACATCGTTGCGGAAAATCAAATCCATCTCTACCTCTCGCAATGATTTTAATTATTTACAAATTTTAAGTTGCAGGAACCACTGGGCCATGTAACATTCTCTTTGCAACTTGTCTCTGCAACTTGTCCGGCGCTGCGACAAACGTTTAATGAAAAATTGCCTCGTGTAATATTAATATCAGCTTTAAGCTATCAAACACTTTACCCATATGCATCTACGTTTTCCTGGTCAAGGGCACGTGGATACTAAACACCATTGAATCGTATCCTAGACTTTGACAAGAACTGTAAATTTTGGATGAATAATTTCGAGTTTTCAATTTCGGAGTGTCAGATTTCTGTCATAAAATTATTAGTAACAAAACTTTTTAACCAAAGCATTTCAACAGACTAAAAACAGTTTACGTGAGGCACAAGTTTGCAAATTCGGAGTGTTGCTTGATTTCTGTAATAAAATTTTTTGGATACAAAATTTTTCAATCAAAGTATCTGAACAGAATAAAAACAGTTTAAATGCTAGTTCCCAATTAACCGTGAACATCGCCGCATTTGCTGAAAGGTGACTATTTGCCTTTAATCAACTATGAACACGGCGATGTTCAGGAAAATGTTTTTAGATAAAGGACAAATGCATATGGAGCACAACCAAATCATTGTCGCAGCACTGTCTGGGCCCGGGGGGGGGGGGGGGGACTGCCAAAAATTTAATATACGGGTATGTGCCGCCCCATAGGGGAAAATTTTTCAACCTAAATTCATAAACAGGGTAAGTTTTTCAGCCGTTTTGGTCATAAACAGGGTATCGATTTTTTCAATTTGTGGTTTTTCAGCCGT
>JAOCPT020480353.1:0-12786 GCA_026546935.2 Palythoa grandiflora
ACTACTACTACTCCTACTACTACTACTACTACTACTACTACTATTACTACTACTACTACTACTACTACTACTACTACTATTACTACTGAAGTACTACTATTATTACTACTACTACTATAGTAGTAATAGTAATAGTAGTATGTCTTTGACCGACTGAGCGCCTTTTTCAAATTCATTGGTGTCTATATAATAAGTACAACATTACATGGCCGCTTGGAGATACTAAATTTCTCTTCTCGTCTTTGCTTCGCTTACTCGTGAAATATTTTTCAACACAAGAAGAGAAATTTCGTATATCCTCGTTGTAAAATAGATAAAAAAATTCAACATTTTTCCAACAACAAGAAGAATTTGTAACACGACTGCATGAAATAGGACGAAAGGGCGTCTTGATTTGCAACAGTTTTAGTGAGTTACAAAAGAGCGAAACCTGAAAAATAAGGGTAAATTGTATCAACCAAAAAGGCACATGATTAAAGCAGGTAAGTGTAAATAAATGCTTTTTTGCAAGATTTTCTTCCTTTTAGGAGTCAAACAGGATTTAAAACGCAGTTTTTCGAAACCAAATAGATTAGATGTTTGACAAAGGTTTGTGTTACCGCGCGAGTAAGCACACTGGAAAGTAACTAACGTCGACCTTTCTCACAAAAGGCTGGTTCACGTTTGAAATAAGATTAAGCATAAGCATATGCCAACATAAGCATAGTCATTTTATTTGTGAGCCGAACCAACATATAAAGCCGTACGGATTGAATAGCTACTGCGCATGCATGCTGACGATACGCACATGCGTTTCTTAGTCATCCAGCACAGCTGACCAAAATGTTTGAGGGGGACCAGGCTCTGCTTCTAACAGAAAAAACTGAAGACATATATCTTTTGCTTATGTGAAACCGGTTCACACTTGTAATTGCACAACATAAGTATATATAAGCATAATTTAAACCGCCAAAAGAAAATCGAAATGTTTTCATTTTCCCGTTTTCTTATGCCTTATGCTTGTGTTTATGCTTATGTTGTTCGGTTCAATGTTAACCACTTGAAAAACCTTTTGTCCGGGGAAGCTTTTTCTATCAACACCATCATCTTTCAAAGAACATCGAAATGATTACTTGTTTACTTGAGCAGATTGAGACAAAGGTTAAAACCTTTCTCGAAAAATGCTTCGTGGCAGTAATTTTCATAAGTATTCAATTTTTTGTCTTTAAGTTCTCAACTTTTTTTGTCTGAGAAAAAAAAACAAAAAACAAAAACGACTCATGTGTGACAGTTCGCGACAAAATTTTTTTGATGCCGACAAAGATTGTGCATGTTTGATCCAAAAATGTTAGTTGATAACTTATCGGCCTGTGTGTGGCAGATTCAGACGTATTATCGGGAATAAAACTTGGTTCGACCAATTACGGAGCGCGTTTTATCACATGATCACATTTTCGCTCAAAATTCAAAATAGCGGCGACAGAGGAATTAAGTTGTTTCCAAAGGTGACAGATGGACTTTAGAAAATCTAGATTTTCTTGTAGGAGCCTTGGGATCCGGGGCCTTCTCAATGCGATATCACTTCCAGTGACTACAACAACAGAACAGAAATAAGAAAGCGAAGGCGTAGGATAAATTCGCGATCGAGTTGGAGATGACTAGCTGGGTGAGTGAATTTGACAGTTTCTCAGTTTGAAAATATTCTCTGAATAAATAGTGATCATGAATGCAAATGAATCTCTTTGACAGTTTTCTTTCTAATCATAGTATCTTTTTTTTTTCCAAAAAAAATTTTTTTTTTAAAAAAATAAAGAAAAAATTATCCTGGATATTTTGCACAAGAGTGAAATTAACCTAGATTCGAGGTCATGCTTCGCTACTCAGACAAATAATTGGCTGGTGTTCAGCAAAGCTTGCATCCCGAAAGACTAGTCTCAGACAAAAATTTGGGAGCTGAAAGTGAAAGACAAAAATTCGGCTAGTTTGTAAAGCTTAAAGTTTTATTCACTTGTAGGGTTTATACTAAAAAGGATTACCCTCAGTGTCGGTGACTAGAAGTGGATATTTACCGACCCGCCTCGGGGTTAGGTGTTTTAACGGTTCTGAAAGAAAAGGCCGCTTGCCGTTTTTGCTCTACTCGAAGAAATTAACATTTTTATACATATCAACAAAGCTGTTACATCTGCAGAGTTGCATATTTAAAAATTTTAGCTCTAAAGGACTGGTCTGGATGGGGGTACCTCAATATAAGTTATCAGTAAAAAATCAAACTAATTATCACTTATCAGCTAAAATTTCGGCTACATATCAGTTTAACAAATAGATTCCATGTTGGCGTGCGTCTGTTTGGTAATAGATCATAGATGATATCAAACTGTGGTAACAACAAAAACGTGGCACACGATTCGATAGCAGAGTTTATCACTGATGTTCTTACCACAGTTTGACGTCCTCTATGATTTGTTACTGAACAGACACACGAAAACACAGAATCCATGTTATATGTAATAAAACATTAAAAACTTTATACTTTATGGTGACGTCAATCGTGCGTCTGTCAGTCTAATAGATCATAGACGAGAACGAATCAAAATGGGAGAATAACTTGGGTTATTATATCAGTTATTAGATGCCTTCTTAGGTCCTGAACAGCAGAGCGTGCTCCTCCGAATTTATGTTTACACAATAACGATCTAACGATGTCGCTCGAAAACATTTTCTTCGCCCTCTCGATAAATGCTAAAAATGACTTTTGCAACACCTCATAATGCCATCTTCGCGATTCGTGTCTGTTTTGCTGATTAGAAGTAGTAAAGTTACTGGTCACGTGTCTTTTTCCATCTTGTGTACCTGAGATTAACCGCCGATACGATGTATGGCGGGCTTCCATGCTTATGATCGCGAAAATGCCGAACTGAAGTAGCAGTATTTTAAAAAGTTGTGAAAGTCAAACCGCATTTTTTCCGAGGCTCATTGTTCTGAATTTTTTGGCGATTTCAGCCTCAATTTGTTCTTAATTTGTTCTTATTTCTGTTAGCGGTTTTTATTGAACAAAAAACAAAATAAAACAAGGTATTTGAACTGAAACGTCTTGTGCCACACATGTATTGTGCGACTGAATTTAGAAGCGAACTACCTTCATTGTTTGCTGAGCAGTCTTTACAGTGAATCTTTTTATGTTTTATTGCCGAGTTTTACTCAATTTTCTACCACAAAAACTTTCCTAGTTATCAAGCCTCAGCCTGAGCTTGTTCTTAAATTTTAGCAAATTTGAGTCTCGTTGTTCTTATCAAGTTGTTCTTATAAAAAATAAGCGTGTACCTGCGATTAACCGCAGACAGGATATATGGCGGGCTCCCAAGCTTCCAGCGGACATGAATATAAGCAGGGAAACGATTGCAAAAATGCCGAACTGAAATAGCAGTATTTAAAAAAAAAGGTTCTGAAAATCAAACCGCATTTTTTGTTTTTTTTTAGATAATGTTTTCCGTTTTTACAGTTATACTTCCTATCTCCCTTGCAAGCTAATTTAAATATCAGCTGTGAGTAGAAGATTCAATTAACAGCTGCCAGCAAATAATTTTGTTAATTATCAGTTATCAGTTAAAATTTTTGGCAAATCTTAGCTAACATTTAAGGAGGCATTCTGGTTAAACGCCGCATTTTACGGCTTTTAGCGTTACTTTTGATGATATCACCGTGCCTACTCTGAAATTTTTAAATCCGCAATTACATCACAAACTGCAAAGGAAGCATATTGGAAGGATGGGGGAAGGGGGGGTAGATTTAGAGAGAAATTTGTATTTTGGTATTTCAATATAAGAGAAGTTAAAAAATTAATTTTGAAGTTGATATTTGATAGAAAATCGCTTAAACCGTTCCCAAACCAAAGCTGCACTTGCGCATGGTCAGGAGGGACGGTTTGGTGCTTGTCCTAAAAAATTTCTCTGTTCAAATCTCCTTCTCAAACGTTTTGTTGTGCATACTGTCTGCAGTGTTTTTAGGCAAAATTACGATTCAGTTAAAATTATAAGTTAAAGGCTAGAGGCTCGAAAATGGTTCACAGTACGGTTGGAACTCCACTTGAAAGGAATTTACTTTACTTGGGGGAAGCGATGGCCACAGAATTTTGGATTCTAAAGCAGACAACTGTCGTTTCTTCCATCATTATCATTGATCATTTCTGTATTACTAAATTAAATTGACCATAGTTGCTGCTGAGCATGAAGATCTCCAACGTGAACTGTTGCCCTTTCAGCCCCAAACACGACAAACGATGTGTTGGTAAATTCCTCCAACTGAGCTCCATACTTTCTATACAAGTAATTTGGGAGAATTTGGCTTTTCAACTTCCATAACTTGTTCCACCTGATCAATTCCTTATTTCCTAGTACAGTTTATAACTTTTTTGTTTAAGTTATTCAAGTTGTTGAAAAACTTGCGTGGAGCTGAAAGGGTTAAAAGTTCATAGATTAATCCTGATTCAATTTACCGCCACGTTATAACAAAACCCGCACCTGCTTCAATCCAGTTATAACTTTTACTTGTTTGGGATTTGTGTTTTGGAATTGATGTTTGTGGTTTTTTTTTTGTCAGTTTTCAAATTTGCATTTGTGGTTTGTGATTTGGGATTCGTATTTCAGTTTAAGTTTTCAAATTTGGCAATGTGCCTTGTGAATCACAGAACTTTAATTTTACATGAGTATTTCTCTAACTATGTTATGTTCTGTTGTATTAGATGATCTTGCAATTTCCTGCATTCTGATTGGTTCACGCGTAGTCAGTCAAATTGCCTTTGATACGGGCGCATTCGGACCGGTTTTCCGGATAATGGATTTTCAGAAAACTTTCAAACTCGCAAAATCATTTAAAAACCGGTTTTGAAGTACTTCCGAAATTTCAGAAAATTTCTGAAGATTTTCAAACACTTCCGAAAATTTTTTAGAAAATCTTCAAAAATCCAAAAATGCAAAATATCAGACCTCGATCTTTTTTGTACGAACAACGTTGCGCTCGGTGGTCCGTATTGTCAAGACTTCGGTCTGATATTTTTCCATACAGACCTGGCGCGCGATCGCGCTCGGTTAATAATCTCATAATATAATCTCTTCATTATATCAAGGCTATGTTTAAGCCACCACATCACTTTATAATATTATATATTATAATAAGTACAATTTCCTCAAATCTGATTTGCTTATACTGAACTCTATTTTTCACTAATCGTCCAGGAAAAGTTAGACTATACGATAACAAAACTCTGTTATCTACTACTTGTTATCGTCAGAGATCTAGATATATATACCTGTTTATCGGGACAGTTGAATGAACCAATCACAATCTGGGCTTCATGATTTCTGACCAATCAGCAATTGAACAATCACAATTGCTGATTGGTCAGAAATCCTCAAGGACAGTTGAATGAACCAATCACAATCTGGGCTTCAGGATTTCTGACCAATCAGCAATTGAACAATCACACTTGTGCATTTCCAGTTTTTGTTGTTCGTACTTGGAAATAAAAAGAAATCTTCCTTGAAGATCGTAAGTCAATTTAAAAAAAATTCCCGGACTATCATCAAAATTTTCCCAAAATGCAGTGAGGGAGGGCGCTTTTTGTTTTTGGACTGGCTTTGATTTTGACAGCTCAAAACAAGCCGCGCGTCTCTCATTGGCTGTTGCGGTCAGGCTATTTTTCAGCAAAACTTCGGCTCGTAATTTAACCCCTTTATATATCGCGACATGCTGCGCCGCTATAGCCGAAAACTTTCTCGCTTTTTTTAGATTTTTTGTTTCGCAAAAGCTAAAAGAATTTTTTTTATTTTATACATTTCTTTAATTCCAAAAAAAAAAGTCAGAGCGCTGGCAAAAATCAGTGCGCGCGCTGATGATAAACCGGGAATTTCTTTTAAATGACCTAAAATAACATAGAAAATGGACGCATATTTGAGTAAAATGTGTTTTTGTCTGAAAAGATTCTGGCTTTTAGTTTGTTTTGAGGCAATTGTAATTATTAATCGCGCTCAGCCAATCTCGTTTATAGCCCTCTTTCATAAATGGCCGCGCTTTTCAAATCTGCCCGGTTAGCCTCACTCTTGAGTTAAATATTACCCAAAGCGAGGCTAGCCGGGCAAATTTGAATGTAGGCAAAAGAATATGTTAAAAGCGCGGCCATTTATGAAAAAGGTCTATAATGCGTAATGAGAGCAGACCGAATTGGACTCTATTATTGGAAACTACTTATTAGGTTTGATAAACAACAGAACAACCACATCTGAACTAGCGATTATATCATATAAGGATCCTCTCCAATGGTTTCTTTCAACGGCAAATTAGCAGTTTTTCAAGTCACTGTACAACGTACAATCATTTCCGTCTTTGAACATTGAGAATGTTTTAACATATGTTTTCCGGAGTGTGCAAACTACTAAGTAAATATCAGTGTGAGTAAAAAATTGCTTTAAATACGAATCCTGTGTCCTCATTCTTTAATATCTTGGCATAAACTCAAATCGAAAGTTAACTTACTTTTGAGACCAGAATCAAAAATTTAGTTACTGTTAACTGCTCAACAAACATGAAGGCAGTTCTATATTCAGCCATACAATCAATTTTAATTGAAATGCATATCTTGTGCGTTGTGTTTCGTTTTCCAATACTTTTGTTTCCATTTCGTTTTTTCCTCAATAAAAACCGCCCTTGAATATAAGAACAATTTAACAACAAATTGAAGCTGAAGTCTACAAACCTAAAAAGAACAAGTCTAGGAACAATTTACTAGTTCTTAATAAAAAACGGCGTGAAATGTAATTTTTTAACTTAGTATTTGTCTCCAGGCGTTCAAACTGCATTGTCTTGGTTGTGTTTTGTCGCAGTTCTAGTATTGAGAACCAAGCCGACAAATATGTTCTGTTGATTTGTGAAAACATCAATACTTAGCTGTATAGTAAAGAGGCCATGCGCAGTACCGGTTCATTCATGCACGCTATTAAAATCAGATACATTTGGCTGATCACAATCACTGTAAACCAGTTACTAAAATGCTATCTTTTCACGACTATCAAATTACCATTTTTGTAGGAGAATGATTTTAAATCATTTCCAAAAGGCAATAAAAGAGACGAAACAATGCTGAGTCAATGATTAAAGATAACTTCCTTATTCTGAAAGACAGCTGTCAAGTGACGCAGTGTTTGTTCCGCCGATAATCAAACCCATCCTTTTTTGCTGCCAAAGGCGCTTTCAGCGACCTGCCTGTCAAATTTTAAATTAAACAATTTCTAGCGAAAATCAAAATATGCCCAAACCATTAGCAATACGAGAATGTAGACAAAGAAACTGAAGGGGACAGCGTCACCAAAGTTGAATCAAACAGAACTGGTAGGAAAATAATTCTCTACTTCTTGTAAGTTGTTTCAGTTAAAGGTGAATCGCTTTTAGTTCAAATACAGTTAATTCATTTGTACGTAATACTGGTAGACATAGCGGTCAAGAGGTTTACAGCAGTGGTTTTGTTCATGTCGCTTTCTTGTTGACAGAAGCAAAGGTTATCAAGCTAAATTAGCAGATGGTATCAAAAACTCGTGTGGAGTTTTATACTTTCCAGAAAGCTTGGCCATAAAATCACTTTTTAAAGACACTGTAGATATAGGTAAATTATAAAAGTAGAAACGATACTCAACGAAAAAACTGAAAGACGTTAATCAATCTCGTCAGTTATTTCTTGGTCTAAAAACACGGAAAGAAGGTAAAAAATTAGGAAGCTAAAACATACAAAATAACCATGGAGTGACAGTCAAATTTCTGTGCGGCTTCAGAAAAGTTGCTGGTAGTGTTTTAGACTTATCAGTGCTACCCTCAACTTTAACTAGGTTTTTCCTGTAATAGTATGCTCAACGTTGGAGCGAGTCTATTTCTCATCCGCCTTGTTTTAATGAAACACAGCATTTCTTTGTTTTGAAAAGGAAATCGCAGTCGTTTAGTGCGTCCACTGGGCTAAAAGGCCCATTCAAGCCAGACAGAAATTCTACTGATTGCTCTTGGATAAAATACAAATTTCCCAATACCGCGTCAGTAGCGTTCCGCCCACACAAGCATTGACACACTGTAAAGTTTCTGCCCCAGTGCTACATTTTTGGTTGCCGTGGTAAGTATTTTATGGATGTTATATCTTATGTAAATTTGGGTTCCGCATGAAAAATTGGCACAAAGAACCAACTACACTGGCCATTTCAAATTTTGCCTCAAACCCTTCAAGTTAACTTGGATGGGGTCAACACAAACTCACTTGCTTTATAAAGCGATGATACAGACAATAAGCTATGAGAATATTCTCAACCCATTTAGAAAAGGTATCGATGTTGTACAACGACAGCGGAAGGGCTAGATTACTGGAATAAACACCCACTTATCAAAAACAAATGCCGTTGACAAGGATTTGTCAGCCGGTGGTTTCTGATCTTACCTTTGCAATTTGGGTGGAAATTGAGGGAAATAGTTTTACCGTAAAAAGTACAACTTATATCCGGTTGTCGTATCCCTATACACTAAACAGTGGACTTTCCATGAATTCTGTGTTTGGATCTGATATATGATAACGTTTGTTCCACGTTTTGCTTTAAACCAATTTGAAACTTGTTAGTGGACACAATAAATGCGATAAAAGAATGAGTGGAGCCATGTTAAACGTCAGCCTGTACAGGCCGACTCGCTAAAGTGCTAACCTGTTTTAGCCAGTTTAATTGATTTCATTGAGAGATCTAGAGTCTGGCGTCTAGAGGTTATAATTTCGCCATTAGTTGCGTTTTTAGCATCTATTAGGCTAAATGAATCAAACGACTCCTAAGTATTCAGTCATTAAATCATTTTGTAATTAGTGATCCATTTCTTTTCTCAAAGTAAAAGCAAATGTTATGCTAAGAAAAACTGATCGTAACTGATATCCAAAAAGGGACTATAATATAGCTATATAAGTTTATAACTTTCGTCAGAAACAACTAGTAAATTTTAAAGCATTAATGCCGACGAATCTCTCTTAAAAAGATTAAAGCAATATGCTTTATCAAACCTCCCAACAAACATTACATTTGGTTTTTGTTATCTATAAAACCATGAAAAGAGGTTAATGTATTTTCTTTAAAAACCCAATTTTAATATCACGAAAATAAAAAAAGAAGCTTATCAATGAAAAAATTAAAGGGATTTTAAAATCGTAATCCGTGGGTGAATACACAGATGTTTTCGGGAAATTTATTCTGGCTAATGGGAGTCTTTCCCTGAGGAAATGTTATAGTATTTGTAGACAAATCCTTTTCTAATCTAAGAATTAAAGTGCGAAACTGAGAGTATCCTGTCGTTATCACGCAATGATATCTTATCATTATTAGCCCAATGAATCGTTATTGACTCTGTGTTTTTCTCTTATATAACGTTTGAATACATATAAAGAGGTATTAAAGAAAATTCTGTATTTTTACGAGACAGTTCTGTTTTTCGGTTACTTGCGCTCTTTGAAGCCGGAGAACTTTTCGGAATAGTAGCTCTTAATCCACTCGAAATTTTAGCGTCTTTTCAAGCACGAACTAATATAATTATCTCCGTTCTATCTTTGTTGCGAATTTTCTTCCTCGACCCCACATGAAAATGAAGTGGTTGCACAGGAAAATAATCCATAATAGACTAATGCATTCAATTCATAAACGCTAAAAAGTTATGACAGAAGTATAAATACAAAGCAAAAAGTTGCTTCCTGAAAAAGAAAAGCGCTCGAAGGCAATATTAATTATCCATTTTAAAAACTGAAAAGCTGAAATTGGTTCCCGGAATCACCTAAATTTGTGTACTGTTCGTCTAAAAAAATACCTTTTAAGTTGAACTGCTCATTTGCTTTTGATAATGAACGAACAGTCCGGCCGGGAAACTGAGATTATACTTGGCTGCAAATGGGTGCAGTGAAAGAAAAAATACTAAAATTTTATTTCCGAGAGCTCGGAAGCGAACAGACTTTTCGGGTTTCCATCAGCAAGCTAAAGAGTTTATAATTAACTTAGTTTATGGTAGTTTTGGTTTGAGTGGATTTAGTGTACGGCTTTGTGATGAACACGTTTCAGCATAGTTGAGCACGTAAACGATAACCATTGCCGTTACATTGCTGACACTTTGTGGCTGCATCTTGTTTTTCGACGTCTTTTACATCTTTGGTTTTTTTGTTCAACGTTTCATCTCAGTATAAGCTGCGAGCTACCCCGAACTGATAATTTCGTTAAAGTTATCAACTATAAAGGCTATAGGTAAGGGAAACTAATCTAAATGGCGTGCAACCAGCTTTGCAATACCTACAGTACTTTTGTTTAAAAGTTCTCTATTTGTTTACGTCAGTGCCATTTTGATGTATGCCCTATTTGCATATACCGTATTTCCTCGAATAAACGCCGCACCTGAGAGCCAACATTTTATTGACGTCGCCCTCGAATAAACGCCGCACCCTGGAACAGACAACAAATTGAAACATCGAATTTATGACGTTCACTTTTTACAAGCGCAGAGCGGAGTAACTGTTAAAGTTTGAAAGGCACAGACAAAAATCCGCAACTTCGACATTATCTGACTTCTTACGCGTTTACAAGCGCAACAAGTCGTAGTTTTAAAACTGTAAAACGTAATCGGTACAGCCAAACAAAGAACTGTATCATTTTTTTCTTCTTTTTGAATTAAAGTTACGGTTGGTTGCTTAAAAAAGTAAAAAGCATTTTAAATAAACGTAGCCCTCGAATAAACGCCGCACCCAAACGCCGCGGCGTTTATTCGAGGAAATACGGTATGCTTCAAAGCTAAAGAACTTGGTCGTGTCTTGAAATACAAGCCTTTGCTGAGTTCGTTGTCCTGCTGTCATCAGTACTAAATCCTGTAGCAGTTGCTTCAATGAAAATTGAGAATAAACAAATTTCAATTAGGCAAAGTTAGTTTCCTTGGCAACTTTAATAAAACTTTATGTGTTTGTGTCGTAACCATATTAACCCTCGCGGCTTCGCCCTTCAATCTCGTTCTTCCATAAACTGTAACTCTGACTACGCAGGCTTTGGTAGTTTAGAAATGCTTTTTTACGAAGACGTGTAAAGACCCTAGACTGTTAGGCGGCATTCGTATTGAGGCGATGCTTAAGATCGTACAGACGTTAAGGGAAATAGACATTTTGAATCACGTGACAAGGCCATACAAAGTGAATCATGAGGGAGGAAAAAACCCTGTTATGTCCAATATACCCAAACTGAGTCGATTCGATTAAGGTAGCAGATGAATTGTCTCACCGAAAGTCGTTTCGTAATGTTCATATTTACCGGAATTGGGTGTATTGGACAACCGGTACCCTCGTGAAGGTTACCGTAAACCTTCAGGGGTGTTTTGCGTCAAAACGATACAGTTGATCCGTCTTAAACTATAGATACCTACACCCATATATCAAATTAAAGCTTATAGAGCTGGCTTTCGAACCATACTAAAAGTTTTGAATTAAAATGAATTTTTAGATTTTTTTACACTACAAAATCGCCTTTCGAGAGTTCCAACTCAAGGGAATTTTTTCGTTTCCCCTAAAATTTGCAAAGTAACTTCTTTAATATAAGAAGAATTAAAACGTGTCTGCGTTTTTTGTTTTTTGAATAACTTTTTGTTTTAGAGCAATATTTGTACGGTTGCTAGACTTTTTTTAAACCCTAATTCGAAAAAGCGCCATAACTCTCCTCTGCAATTGAATATGAAAAAGACGCGGACACGTTTTTTAGCACTTTTGGTCTGGAAACTGTCGGATTAATTAAATCATGAATAATTGCTTGGACTTGTAACTTTCGAAAGACGATTTTGTCGTTCGTTTTTAGAGAACGTAAAAAAAATCTAAAGATTCATTTTAATTCAAAATTTTTAATATAGTTCGAAAGCCGGCTTTGTGAGCTTTTAGGGGTTTAGGTATCTACCGTTTAAAACAGACGCACTGTATCGTTTTGACGCAAAACACTCCTGAAGGTATACGGTAACCTTAAACCAGCATTTTGTTATTAAACACCCCGGTCGTTTATTTTGTCATGTATAAACTTTTCTTACGCTCTGTGATAACAGTATTTCACATACTTTCTATATGCTTTTAAATTAAATAATTAGATTATGAAAGAGCTTGTCACTAAGAAATTTATTTGGTTCAGAAACACCAAATATAAACTTATAGTTTTGAAATATTACATAATAACCCGACAACAAAATAGCAGGTGTCGTTTTCTTCTCTAAGTCACTTTGGATTTGGATGGATATGTAATGTTTGTATTATAAATAATATATTGAAAACAAGAAAGAGTTTAAAATTAGTTAAATAGTCATGGAGAAGTATGTTGGAAAAACGAGGTGCAGCAGTGTCGAGTCAGTGGACTCCGGAATCCAGTGAATAGAATCTTGAATCCAGAAATCTTCAGAATCTGGTCATTGGATTCTGGAATCCAATCACCAGAATCCAGTAAAGGGAATTCAGTCAAAAGAATCCAGTATCCAGTCAAAGCTTTCCAGAATCCAGTAGAAGGAATCGAGAATCCAATCAGAAGATTTTGGAATCCAGTCGAGGGAAACCAGTCAAAGGATTTCATATTCCAGTCAAGGCTTTCCAGAATCCAGTCGAAGGAATCGAGAATCCAATCAGAAGATTTTAGAATACAGTCAATGGAATCCAGTCAAAAGATTTCATATTCCAGTCAAAGCTTTCCAGAATCCAGTCGAAGGAATCGAGAATCCAATCAGAAGATTTTGGAATACAGTCAATGGAATCCA
>JAOCPT020480461.1:0-20917 GCA_026546935.2 Palythoa grandiflora
CAAGTAAAAAGATCACAGATATTCTGAGGCGCAGAATCGGTAGATATGTCGTGCATAAGGGAACATACTGTTTCAAATTAAGAATGAGATATTATGTGTGGTGAAGATGAACTCGAAACACTTATTTTTATTTTAAAATCAACACAACAACTCTTAACCGGTTTATTTTAAGACATGTTTCAGCATACCTACACCATCATCAGTGTAAATGCACAAAATTGGAAGTGGATTAAATATCTTATCAGCAACCCATCTTGAGTTAAATAATTTGGCAGCATATATGATCTTTGGTCGGCGGTTTTTCATCCAAGGGAAAGATGATCCCCCCTCCCCCCAAGAGTCTGCCTCTCACTTCCCTCTCCCTCCCCCAGTGTTCAGGTAGCTTTATCCAGATAGTGCTCTCCCATTTCAAACCTTTTGATCTGCTCCAGACAACTGGCTTTCATTGAATTCAGTTAAATTATGTTTACTACTTAATTTTTGTATTTATTCTTATAACTTTTTTGGAATCAAGACTGCTGAGTTTACATGTTGTTACCAATAGGGTGATTTTATGCATTTTGTACACAAAGTGTTACATAAAGCAATAAATTGAAATAGCATTGCTCATAACATACATATTCTTTTTTTACTTAACTGGTGGGTATTGTTGATGTACTTGGTATTCGGCTGCAAATTGTATTATTTTGTGTTGGAACCTTAATTCTTCAATACTCGACTTATTTTCATCTTTATGGATAACATGAGGTTATAGAACTACAGGCCCATTTCCAATATTGAACTTTTCATGTGCTGAATCTAAATTGCATTAACATAAGGTTTGGCACATGAAAAGTTTGACATTTAAAGCAAGCCAAAATCCTAAATCTAATCTAAGTAACATTAATTTGCAATAAATTAGTTCTTGCCTAAGCCTTTCATGGTAGATGTGATAAAGACCTTTTTTCATCTATAATTGCTTTGCTTTGAATTGATACAATGTCAATAAAAATTATTATGATTATATTTGTTTTAATATGATTATATTAGGAACAAAAAGAACATATTCAAAAGTTGTTTAAAGTACAAACTTTCTCTTCTAGTCAAATAACAGGTTGAAGCTCTTGTTTTGAACATTTTCAAATCTACAGCTGCCCTCATCAAAATGTCATTTTGTATGTGTATAGTTTGTAATATTATCTAATGGAATACACATTGGTAAGGATTTTCAAAAACAGATTGGGATCAAGGGCCATAAAAGTACCACATTAAACTTGACTGATTATGAAATTCAATAATGTAGGTTTCCTTGTAATGCAGAAATTTTTTTTTCTGCTGCAGTATTGCAGTGACGGCGGCGTGGTTGGCACAGTGGTGAGATCTCTGCCTTCTAACCCACAAGGTCCCAGATTCAATCACCAGCTCAGCCGAGTGTTGAACATTTGTGTGACCTTTGCATGCTGCCAAAGTTGACTCAGCTTTCCATTCTCCCGAGGTCGGTAAAATGAGTAACAGCTTCTGCTGGGGGCTAACCTGCGATGGATTAGTGTCCCATCCAGGGGAGTCAATAACTCTCATCCACTAACAGTACAGAAACCAGAGATAAGCACCAGCTCCAATGGGCCACTTAGGCTCGAAAAAGGATTTAGCTAGCTGTATTGCAGTTGTGTGTGGTGCCTGTTTTTTCTATTTTTTTTCTTTTTTGCACAGTTTTGCATGTTTTTGCATAGTTTTACAATTTTTAAACTCCCTTATGCCCTATATCCCCAACTCCTGTCATGTGAACAGGCTCTCAGACTGTGAAAAGCCCCATTACTTCCTTCAATTTATTTCCTATAGCAAGTAAAAAGCAAAATTGCAATACTGAGTCCACTGCAATGGTGGTGCCCACAGACTTGCAAGCAGAGTACATATTTAACCTAGATATCTGTGCCCGCCCAGAGGGGGTACTTTGGGGTAAAAAGGATAGGGATGCTCAAATGTAAAAGTGAAGACATGAAAATTTTCAACCCCAAAAATTACCTAATAGCATAGACTTTCAAAGCAAGGCAGGATGGGCAAAGGAAAAAAATTGTTCTATTTGTTTTTGTACCCCGCTAAAAATACTGTTTTTCTGAAATAACCTTGATTTTTTTCTTAAAACCCTAAAATGTACCAAATTGCTGATTTTGACCCCTAAAAAACACAATGAGCACCCATATCAGATATCATACCAATATAGAGAGTACCTCCCCCAGGTATATGTGCATATCTGCTCCAAAGATGCTACTGCTCACAGTCAAGAACTCTACTTTGTATTACATATGAACATACTGACAATTTGAAATATTTGAATTGCCTAAATTTTTTTTGTCCACTGAGTGGGAAAGAAGAGGAGGGGTGCACACTTTGAACCAGTTTCCTTTTGACATTATTTTATCTCCCAAACTGACAACACCATCAATATAAGATCCATAACTGCAATATTATGTACCAAAATATCTTTTATTGCAATGACAACAGTTTGCTACTTAGATTTGATACTGTTCTCAAAATACATTTTCACTGATAGTTGTTTCAAGCATCAAAAATACACAACTCTACAAAACAAGTATAAAATACAAAAATTATGTGCACCCTATATATATTTTTGTTGTTATAACTATTAAAGCTTTCTTTATTCTAACTGATGCTGTTTACCCTACTGGTAAAGATATTGTTTCATATATTATAATATTTGGAAAAATAAACTTGTGCAACTTGTCGGTTTTCTTAATGTTCAATTTATCTATAAAACCACAAATGCTTCCAAAAGTTAACAATTTTGCATGATGGTCAAAAAGTTCACTTATTACTGAGCTGCAGTATAAGATCTTTTCAGTCTTTAAAAAAATTCAGCAAGTACTTATACATTGTAAAGCTGTATTTTCTTCTAACTGAAATTCTTCACCAGTTTATCAATGTTACAATAAAAATATCACAATTTTAGAATGAAAATTTTATCAGCCAAAACTTGCTGTATTTGCTCTTGTATACTTCAATACCATGTCAAAGTCGAGCCCCATTTTCAAGTCCAAAATTGATACTTTTTTAAAAACTTTTTCATTTTAGTTTTTTTCCATGTATAAGTCAAGGTCAGTTTTCTAGGCCAATTTACAAGTCTCAAACCTCAACATATAAACGAACAAATATGGTATGTTTCTTTTAAAACTGCAATGATGATCAAAACATTTTTCTTTGAAAGTTTATACATTTACTATATATTACTGTAATCCTAAACAACAACAATTCTAAACTATTCAACAACATTTTTAAGATACAAGATGACTTAATGTTACTATCGTCTATTACCAGACGGTAACAACTTTTGTTAAGTGGTCAAAAGTTAACAACCTAAAACCACAGTGAAACCTGCCACTAACGTGATCTTGCATTGCAAGATAAAACATCAAAACAAATTTGGATTTGTCTCAAAGTGCAGAATCTATACATTTACAAACATATAGTGCAACTCTGACATCCAGCTCTGCTACAAGAATGCATATTGCCTTTCATCATTTCCCAATTTATCAGTACAAATACTTTTAAATATTAATTGGCTTACATTATGATATAGAACTTCTTCACACCTAGTCTTTTATACTGAAAGACAGGTAAGGAGACATTTGGCAAAGCATTCTTAAAAAAGCTCTCGATAATAAGGCAAGTTTAAAAATTTTTTATCAATGAAGCTGGGATGACAATCACATTTACAAAAATACTTTTGTCTACTAATGGTCTCATTAACTTCAAAAAATATCAGTATCAAGGATTATAATTATTATTTTCTTGTGCCTGAGAAAATTATACTGATTGCTATATTAATGATAATCTATTAACAAAATATATATTTCAGAAACATTTTGTGGATATAAAACTAAATGTACTAAATAGGTAATGTCAATGTCCTTTATGTTATAATTTATCCTTAGTATCGTTTACTGTACACAAACTTCCACTTCTGCTGCATTTATATTGTCATGAACCTGACTGATTGGTCCATCGTCTGTGCGAGGAGCATGAAGCTTGCTAATATGGCGTGATAAATGGCTTGGGTTGTTGAAGGCTTTAGGGCACTTTGAACATCTGTAGGGTCGTTCACCTGTATGAATAAGAATGTGTCGCTGCAAGTTGCCAGAAATTGAGAATGATTTGTGGCAGTGTGGGCACTGGTATGGTTTTTCTCCAGTGTGGACTCTGTTATGAATTATGAGTGCACTTTGTTTACTGAATGCCATGGTACAGTTACGACACTTGAATGGTTTTTCACCAGTGTGACTGCGTATGTGCTTGACTAGCATTTGAGAGTCATTGAATGATCGCACACAGTACTGGCATTTGAATGGTTTTGTGCCAGTGTGGACAAGTAGATGTTTCTCAATGGACTGTGAATCACTGAAAGCTCGCCCACAGTACTCACATTTGAAAGGTTTAATACCTGTATGAAAGTAAACATGTTTTTCCAGCTGTGATGACTCACTGAAACTTTTGCTGCAATACTGACACTTGAATGGTTTTTTCTTATTGTGGACCAACATGTGGCATTGCAGACCATCAGCTCGTGTAAAACACCGACCACATTCTGAACACTTAAATGGTTTCTCCCCAGTGTGAGTGCGCTCGTGGGACTTGAGATGTGAGTGCCACTGGAAACCTTTGTTACAAAATGAGCAATGGTATCGCTCCAGTCCCTTGTCCTCTTCCTTTTGCAGATTGGTGAGATCTGATGGAGTCATGTGCGATGGTCTGGGTACTATCACAGCCATTGTGGGAAGGTTACCATTTTCAACATAAATGTTCTCCTTTTGCATATGCTTCACTTTCTTGGTTTCTTCAACTTCGTGTTTTCTTACAGAGTTGTTGTTGAAGTACATTTGTCGTGTACTGTTGGTCTTGTCAGCCAATCTGGCACTATCGTTCTTCACTGGAAGAGTTTGCATCCCCTGGTCTCTCATAATAACAGTGTATGTTTCTCCTCCATCACTGTCACTTTCTTCATCATCAGGTGAGCCTGGTGGAGTAATGACACAGCTTGTACCATTCAGATGAGTAACCGAGGCATTTGAATGTTCAGATTTCACCAAGAGAGACTCCGAGGGGCTTGGATTACTACAAACGCTATCAGGTGATGAAGGAATGTCTGAAAAACCTTTGTTTGGTGGAGCCACTACTTCAATGGGGTAGTTCTTTTTAGGCTTCAGAGTTGGTTTGTATTTTTCTATGTGCTGAATTGGGAGTGGTCGACATTGCTCTGTTTCAGCCACCCTCGCAGTCTCACACACTTCAGGCACCCTATACACCTTGCTTCGCTGCTGATTGTCTTTCTGAGGAGGGGCATATTGCAAGGGCTGTTGTGGTTGCTGGTAAGGTTTTGGTGGTGGGGCTGAATATGATGGCTGTGCAAGGTGTTGTGGGTATGCTTGTGGTGGTGGTGGATATGGTTGTTGTACAGGCTGCATTACAGGGTACCGCTGTGGTTGTGGCACTTGAATTGGTTGAGCTATTGTTTGTTGGAACAGTGGAGCCTGCTGTGATGGGACTGAAGCCGATGGTCCAGGGTCCGATGCAACTCTTACTCTGTAACTAGAAGGATAGGCAATAGCATTCTGCTGGACGGCCTGAGGTATGGAGGGTGCACTGGGGTACTTCTCCAGAACTGATGGTGGAGGTGGAATCACTTTAGAGGGGTCAGCAGGAGGACTATTGATGGGTGGCCCAGCAATGTACTTTTGTTCACCAGATGGACTTTGTATTGCATAAACTGGTACATAATGAACTATCGGTGGTGTTTGTGCAACCTTCGGAGAACTTATTGGTGGATATGTTGGTTCATTTCTTTTTGGTTCAGCCCGAGGAGTGTCCACAACAGCATGACTTGAACTAGGTGAAACGCTGTGATGTTTGTAGCTTGGACTGGACTGTTGTGGTGCAACTGGACTTGATTGTGGTACAGGATATATATTATTTGGTTGACTGTTCTGAGGCAGTGGATATGCTGCTGTGGCAATCTTGGGATGAGGAGGATAACCAAATGCTGTTGACTGAGGTGGAAAACTGGCTGCTACTGGACTAGCTTGTGGCGGATAACTTGCCCTCACAGGGCTTAGTTGTGGAGGGTAGATGGGTACATTTGGTCGCTGTTCAAGACCATTAGAAACCACAGGATGTACTGGATAACTTGCTGTTGTTACACTTGGCTGCAGAGATAGCAAAATATATCTTTAAGAAAGTAATCAATAAATGCAAGTTGGAAAGAGTTTACAGATATAAATCACTGATTTGTCCTCTACTTATAGTGCGGATGTTGAAACTGGAGTTACTAGTTTTTACTTTATTTTCATAGTTTTACGCACATACTATGTAAGATCATTCAACCATTTATAGCTTATAAATTTTAATAGATAGAAATCATAACTTGGGTGAATCTTCAAACAAAGAAGAGGGTATGAGGACATTCAAAACCCATAAAAAAGTGCAAAAACCTTAAAATACACAATAACACAACATTAATTTGACATTTATTAAATTTATGAATGACTGCACTCCATACGGTGTTGTAAAACTGAAATACTGCAGCATAAAACGAAAATTTCCGCAAAACCACAAGAAAAATAACAAGAAAAATATTTAGCCGAAAACCACTTCACTGCAACCCCCTTCAAAGATGTTTTAAATTTATCAACTTCCCTTTAAGGACTTTTCAACCCAAAATCCAATTGAAACCAAATCATAAATGAAAAATTAAATTATTTTCAAACAGTGGAGCAAATTTAGTTCGTATGGACAGACACTATCAGATATACATCTGAGAATAACTGACACAAACAAATACACTGCTACAGCTTTGCAAAATTTAAGGCAAAGTGTGAATTGTCTAAATTTTTAAACAACAACTAAACTAACAACTCTAAGTGATATATTGCATTTGCCCTCTCAAGCATATTTTCCATTCAAAGCTCTGTGAATTACATCCAAATAACGACTCGTCAAGAATATTGGGTCGCCTATATTTTTAACTTCTACTGAATTACACACGAATATAAAAAATTATGAATCGACGCAAACGAAAAGCCTATTTATTTTAAAAAAAACTAGTTTCGGCTTGAACCTTTCTGAAATTTTTGTCGTGATATTTTAGAACTCGCTAAAAAGTAACCAAACTAAACGAAACTGACCTGGTAATTCTGTACAGCTTGGGTTTGTGGTCGATAGCTAGCAGGCCCTGAGGTTGTGCAGGGCGAGTGGGTGTGTGAACTTGACACGGAGCGACTCGAGTTCAAAGTCGGAGATTTGGGTGCACACTCACGCAATACACCCACACTACTGATTTCAGGCACTCCAGAAACATCTTGTGCTTCTTCAACCGAGGTTGTGTACATCTGGTGACGTTTGTAGTCATGATGTTGTCGAGTTTCCAGAGGAATGTATTGCACAGTTGGTTGGACTTCAACTTCGGCTGCTGTTTTTCCGCCTTCAATACGATTTTCCGCCGCGACTTGTGGACGAATCCTTTGCTCAACAACAACATACTGTGTTGACTGTTTTTCTTCTGCTTCTTTCTTTCTCTCAAGAAGTTCATCTTCAGTCAAACCGCGATCCAAACGCTCGAAGTCAAGTTGTTTTTCGCGCTCGTCACGCGAGTCGCTATTGTGTCTGGACCGTGACTGCGTTGAAGCCTGGGCCCCAGAGGAACCGTGAGGGGCGTGATAATCAGCGCATGGTTGAGTGATTTCATTCCCGGGAGATTCCGAGCTGTCATTTTGTTTATGGATGGATAAACGCGGAGCGGCTCCTTGATTGACATAGCAATTTGCGTAATGACGCATATCATGCGGAACAGTCGGTGTAATTTTTGATTCATGCTCACTGTCCTGGATCTGTTCTGGCTCAGATATGGGATAGTAATAAACCACTTTGTGATACGGCTGCTGTTGCTTTCGCCGCTTCTTGACGGGTCGTTCTGACATTCCATCTTCTTCCGTAACTACTTTCAACGATCTCTTTTCCTTTGTGTTACGGGCATACAAGGTTTGCGCGCCATCCATGGTTGATTCGAAAATACGTTGTGATGCTGCAAATTCGTCATTTTCCGAGAATATTCGTTTTCCGGTTTGAGAATTTCTTCCGTCTTTTTCCATATACGTAGGAGTTGAAATATGAGACTGAACACTCTTCACATTCGTTAACGGTTCTTCCGAACCTGCAGAATTAGAAGGTGATAAATTAACTGTTAGATTTGATAAATGCACTGAGCTGAAAATCAAATTATCATCCACAACAAAAATATAAAAATTTCTCAGAATTGTACAAAAGTAAATTGCACGCTGAATTTTTTCTTTAGTTCAGTAGACAGAGAAGTTCAAACTGAAGTTCAGACGACTATCTGAGAAAAAAATCACCATCAGTTTTTCCAAGGTAAATAATTTAGCATGCACGCAACATCGTTTGTGGTTGAGCACGTTGACAGGGCGCGCGAAAAACTTCCCCGAAATGTTTGAATATACTCCACATAACATTTCTACGCACTAAATGGAAAATGATACCAATGTCATTTACAAAAACTCTTAGTCAAATGTGAAAACCCAGTTTCAGTGAAATTTCACTTTTGACAACAATTGCGCCCTCGAGGTGTATTCGGATATTTGATTGTGGAATCAGTGAAGAGTAAAAAAAATTCAAAGTTGCTTGAGTGTTTAGGCAGGAAAACTGACAAAACTACTAAAACCAACGTTAAGATTTCAAACAATAAATCCTCTCATATAACTAGCGAGTGAGTTAACTTAGAAAAAACCAGGAAGTTACGAAGCTTTAAAAATACCATGAAACATGACAAACAAATTCAGTTTGAAGCAAATTCGCGATGTGTTGTTCAAAAAAATATCCCAACTGACCTTGATTAGGAAAATCTGTCTCAAATTGAGCATTTCTGCTTTGATTTTCATCTCCCAATAATGTTGTTGGTCTTTTCCGCTCGGCTTTTCCCTTGATGAGGAATGCTCGTGGCATTTTGCTGTTTGGAGATACCCCGGTAAGGGTTGGTTCAACTTCACTAGTACGCCAAGCCTGTGTGAGAAACCAAAGCAAATGCCACCGTTAGCGGGCGCGAATTATATTATAAGCAGGTTTCTTTGTGAGGCAACGCGGTGAGAATTCCAATAGTGACGTCACTGTAACAATATGCAAAAATATGAAATCCTTGCAAAAGGGGCCAATGAAACTTCCCCGCTCAACAAGTAAAGATGAGCCGACCAATGTTTAGCGACATGCAATTATTTCCTCAGGAAGTTAATTTTGAAAGCTTTCCTTTTCATCTTTGGTCAAACAAAACATCGATGATTCGATGTAGTCTTTTTCTGAACGGGCATAACTTTGACAGAAACTAATTTAAGTTGGGTACACAGACGTACCTCTGGTCGTATCAATATTTATTTACTGGTCGTCCCCCTATCAGCAGTTAATTTTGGTCGGAAGTACTTGATCGAACTTCTCGTCAAGCGTGTCGATTCCGCCGCTCAAGAAGCTCACGAAAACCAAGCGAAAATATAACGAAATGTTTTCATTCCAAGTCAGCCACAACTAACACACTGTTTACGCCAAACGGTACAAGCGACTGCTTTCGAATGTGGAGCTATTTACGATCAAGCCAGCTGTCAAGGATCTAATACCCAAAATATTAAACTAAAACTTAATCTTCAGTTCTTCACCCCACGTGCTACCATTGTTAGCAAGATGACCTTTTTGTATCTGATCAGTAATTTGACGTCAATAAGTCAGAAATTCACTGCTCATATCGCAGACGGAACCAAAATAGATTTTTGTCATATTAAGATTACGCTGCGAGAGTGATCGAAATGGATTTATTTAGAAGTATAAAGTTGGTGTTCGGGCCAAATCTCATAACTGAAAACGAGAATTTTTGATGCGGCTTAGATAAAGATAATAGCTTTTGTTCTCCTTTGTCAAAGAAGAAAATACCGTAATTAGCATAAACGGTTTTTTCCTAAAGCACTTTTCTATAAACATTGAGTATTATCTGTATTTCGATTCTAATATGAATTTTAATAAGACACGTCTCTTGAAATTGCGGTGAATCAAAGACCTCAACAGTTCCTTCGGAATTTAGAAGGTCAAGTGTTGGGTCAATTTTTTGTACAAAGCAAAGAAGAAGTACAAGAGAATCTCGTTTTTTGACTCATCATATAAATTGTGAGACATTCCAGTGGAGCACAGTCGCTGTAATTAATGTAGCGTGCGTTTCTTTAGTGATTGTGTCATGCCATAAAGTTTTGTTGACATGTCATGGAAACCGAGTTAAACCTGCCTGCATCAGCAAACCATTACTGTATTGCGCGATTTCAAGCAACACTTTCTCATATCAGTGTTAAGATACATGTACCCTCAGGAATTCCACAATATGTTTTTCAAAGAACTTTTGGTTTCGAAAATGAAAATTTCCGAGACTTGTTGATCTATCTGACTCAAAGAGAACAAAAGAACATTCTTTCACGGTTCGTTGTTCAAAAGTTCCTGTCTGTCTAATGAAAATTCTAATTTTCACACGGTAAGCAGAAAATCTAATTTTAACTATGAGCCTCACTTCAAACTACTTCATTTAGAATCTTGCTAAGGTCAAACTGATGGATTTGATTATCATTTTAAAACTGACGCAAAACTTCTTCTCAAACCATAAACTGTGTAGTAAATTTGCTGTAAATCAGCAATAAATTAGATTTGTTATTCTACATAGAACAATAAAAGCGTCCCTCGCACAATAAAATTATAATGAAGAACGAAAAGTATTTTTTCTAGTTATTGTTATTCGAAATCATTTTGGTATTGAACCACACCTTCAGAAAACCTTGAGCAACATATTCTTAACAGCCACAGATAACCAAAAAAATGAAGTAACAATTTCTTACACTCATCTGATGTAGCAAATCGACTGAAATTAGCTCTTGCACCTGATGTTTTTGACATATCTCTAATGAATATTCAACATTTCTTTGCTAAAAAATACCTGTACAATTATGAGTTACATAACACTACTGCGACGACGCTGATAGAAATATTTTCTTCTTTACAACAAAATCTATTGGTGAAACGCAAGTTATTAGTATATTAACACCTTGCTGAAGTAATTTGTCTAAAAACAAACAAATCACAAGACTGTGCTGAAAGTATTGACCTTGAAAACACGAGAAATGTCGCACACTGATTGTGTGCCTTTGTCATGCAAAAGAGCAATACATTAACTAACCAAGAGAGATGACACGGACGCCATAAACACAACATTAAATGTGTTTGAATTTCCCGTGAATAACGAGAGTTCATGGTACGCTGGAGATTTACCAAACTCCTTTACAAAAGTAGCTTAGAAATTACGGAACCTGGATGAAAACTCTATTTTAGCTTTAAAAAAACAACATAAACCTTAGGCTGTTTGTAAAAATATGAACAAAAGAAAAACAAAGACGTAAAAATTTGTGTCACCCGCCTCACTGCTCAATTGTTCGTTATAATGAAACTTTCTACTTTTTCTTCGGTCCAGTGATCGTCACTTCGTAAATACATAGAACAATTAGTGTGTTGCTATGATGTTCGTCTGCACGACTCCTTTGCGAAAACTCTAAAATGTCCTTCCAAACTTCAAAATCACAGGTTCATCAATTTTCATATTGTTAGACGCTGAGGATTGATGGAAAAAAGATTGAAAGCCCCTGCAATCGTCGCAGATTTAGCCTCATGTCTATACTGTTTTGTTAATGATATATTAATAAGGTTTTTGAAGTTCACCGATCCGTGCTATTTCTTATATGAGTTGTTTTTGAAAGATCTGAATTAATGACTACAAAAAAGTGGTTTCGCTATTAAAACTAGACGAGGCAGAAAACTCTCGCATCGTTACGTTTCGTTTCGCAAAGAGGACAAAAAGAATTTTCTAATGTCGGCGCTAAAACATCACAAGAGCGAAGGTTTTTTACATCTTTAAAAGCTAATAAACCCTATTTAATTGAAAACGCTAGCGCTGTATTGTGTTTGCCTGAGAGAATCTGGTTTACGTGCGTAAATAAATTCCGCTGGCAAAGTATGAGCATTTTCATTGTACTTGTGCACCTAAGCAATGAAGAGCGATAAAGCCCCGAAGAAAGAGTTTCCTCTACATAGCCAAGGTCACCATTGCCACTTCAAGTTCGGCAGAAACCACAATTTTCGAATTCATTCCAGTAAATGGCAGCATAATCGATCTTTGTATTTGTTGTGGATGTTTTGATTTGATGCAAATAGCAGTAACGAACCAAAACAATGTATAAGACGACAGCTTTGAGTCGATGATATCCTACTCATTCTTCAACTCGACTCTGACTATACTAAATTTCTTTCATTTTTCATTTTTCAATGCTCTTATTTTAACTTTACACTTCCATTATGCTAGACGTTTTTAATTTCATCAGCTGGACCCAAACTAACATGTGAATCAGTAATTCTGAAAATAATGAGAGAGCAAATCTCACACTTATTTTCTTTAGCTAGAAGATCTACCCTGGCTATCTACGCTACTTTATCAGGACTGTTCTTATTGACTTCGATCAAGGTCGTATAAGGACTTTTAGATGAATAAACGAGAGAATTGATTCTTACTTTTATAAATATTTGTACTTTTAAAGTAATAAAACTGAACCTTAGGCATAGGCTTAGGCTGAACCTTTGGCTTAGCATTTTGAATGGAGGATTTAAAAAAGGGGGATTAACAATGTAAATAAGGGAGCGAGCACTCCTGTGTTAACAAGCGACGGTTAAATCATTCTCAAAGTTTTTCTGAATGACTAAAGATTCCATTTATGTTCATAAAGAACAAAAAAACGTGTATATAATTTATCAGAACACAAAAAGCATTCGAAAACGTTAAGAAGTGGAAGAAGTAATCGCATTTTGTGGCCTTGACGCTATATATTCCGAATCTTTCCGTGCAGCCACAAAGTGTGTTTACCTGGCTTTCTATTAAACACTGCTCTTTTCCATTAGGCCCGGTACAATATCAGGATTCAGGGGGTCAATTCTTCATAATTCATGCGTGAAAAAACCTCTATCAAATAAAATTAGACACCATGAGATAATAAAGTTTCGTTGGTTGAACAAAAAAACTACTTTGATGTACTGAAAAGAAATGTTTTTAAAACATTTTAATTTTCTTGGTCTTGGTCTGTTTGAGGGAGGTAAGATTTTAAGACTCTGTGGAGCCTTCAAAGAAAATCAAAGGAAATTAGAGAAACTTCAAGAATTATTCTTCATGATTCAGTCTGTTAACGTTGCATAAATTACAACACAAATTTTATTATTTGCACGGCTTGGCAACATTCTTATACTTGAATTCTTTTTCTTTCAAAAACTCAAACAAGCTGAAACAGTGGGAAAGACTGAAACTTACTAGGACGTTATTACGGAAATGTTAAACCCCCAGTTAATTAAAATTATTTGAACAGCCCTTCAGTTAAGTCTCCACCGCGTCCAGCTGTCTGACTGAGAGAGGATTCCGGCCTTTGGAGTAGTTTGAGTGGATAGCACACTTAAATCACCTACCTGCTTATGTAATACCTGCTTTTATTTTATCAGTAAAAAACTACATAATACGAAACTGCTGTACAAACCAAATGCGAACTTCTGAAACACGGGGGAAAATACAAACACAATTTATGACTTTTAATTTTAATTCAGTTTACTTTTCAGCCAATTAGATCTCCGTTTAGTCTGTCTCAGCCGGTCTCAAGAAAATTCAAGAAGAGAAATTCGTTTTTTCGTGTTTTTTAAAGGAAATGACATTTCCAGATTTTCAGAACTAGAATTAAGAAAATTTTGCTTGCACGTTTGATTTTCAAGTTTAACCAAGAAAGGGATCAATATGAAGATGCGTCTGGGAGATTAGAGCACTAAAATTACAGATTAGCTGAGTAAATTATATGAAATGAGTTTGCAATTTTATTCAGTCTGGACGCGTTAGCACTAATTCCAGAATAATAAACCTGGACACAACAAAATAGATTTTTTGCAGAAGTTATCAAAAAAAAAGAAATGGCCGATTCCCATAGAGATATGGCTTGGCCGAGAACCTTATGTTCATTTATGCTTGTTTGTGAAAAATGTTTTTTCGCTCGTGGCATCACTTCTAGTGCTGCTTAATTGCACGTGTAAATTATACGGTAGCCGTGTTTATCATCTTCAGTGGCCCAACCAACGCACATATTTATTAAATTTAAAATTCTTGCATAATTTGCAAAGCGGAATGTTTCGTTATTTTTCATTTATAGTCCGATATTTCGTACTAAGCGTTCATTCTACTTCCAATATGGACTCCTTAGAAAGTGACTAGCACTACCTCCGGTGAAAGGGAGATTATATATGCTCTAACCATTTATTTTCCATTAACCAAAAGAGCGCGTCAAAAGGCAATATTTCCCCCATTAGGAAACGTTCAGGAAACATGTGAAGTTAGCAAAGGTCAGGCATGATTTTGCTCTGCTTGACGCCCACTACACCCAGATTCCCTCGGGGTGAAATGCTTCAACCACGCGCTGCTACTTTCGAACATAAATCGTGTTTTTCGTCATTTCCATCTCAAGTTTAGTTTTCCTTGGCTTGAGGCTTATTTTCTATAGACATTCTCGTAAACTTTCAACAAACTTATCTCAGAATGAGACAGATCGCCCGATAACCAATATAATCATGGAAAACTTGCTTCCTTATTTGTTAACCATAAAATTCATTCAGCTGGTAAAAGTCATTTATGTACTTCTACAGAGTTCACTGTTCAGTGATTCGTGAACTAATCAGGAATTTATCACGGAAAGTCATAACCAAACATGAAAGCTGCTACGAAAGCGAAAAATGAATTCACACAACTCTGAAGAGAAAAACATCGACAAGTGCATCGACAAATCTTATACAGGGTGTTGTCTTCATCCTTTGAAAAACAAAATCTTTGTTTTAAATAATCCGTGTTGGTGAACTTATTTAGGCGTTCTCAGTGGAGCAATTTACAAATTAAGCAAGTGGTATATTCTTCTCATGGCTTATTGAGTTCTAAATGGCGGTATGCGTTTTCGGCTAGACGTTTTTATAAGCTGAAAATCGATGTCGGTGCGAGGGGTTGACAGACAAAACTAAAGACTGTTGTATTATACCGTCGGGAATTTCAAAGCTATTTAGATAAACTTACTGTATCTTAGTAGCTGATGTCACAGTTGGTCAATTCCATTCAATTTAATTCAACTGGTGATAAATTGTTGAAAAGCTAATGAGAAAATTTTCTCAACAGCTGGGTGCACGTTCGGTCCCTTTGCCGGGGCTCCAAAAATGAAAGCACTAACATGGATACATTTATTACAAACACTTCAAAACAACATGAACAGTGAATGAAACGAAGTCTTTTAAATATACTTCTATAGCTTGCTACAGTGCATGAAATACTACAGGAATATGGTTAATCTCACCCTTAGGAACATCAGTTGGGGGATAACGTTTTTTATTATAGATATATGGAAACGTTTTGGAGATATTAGCTGTTAAAACTTCGAAGTAATTATTCCAAATTAGAAAAGTGTAAGTGCCGTAACGCTTATAGGATTTGCGTGAGAGATTCAAATGAAATGTTCAGCCCATATGTGATTGTGGTAACTTGCGGCCACTATTGCTGGACACTAAGTCGGGCCACATGGGTGGCGAACTTTACCCCTTACATGAGTGTTTGCAGCCGTGAACACCTGTTTTAGCCTTATGGGACTCATCAGCACAACACAGCTAACAAACAGGCTCAGTTTCAAAAAAATGCCGGCATAAATCAAAGTATAAGAGAGTGACTGAGAAAAATTTATCCAACAAATTCAGCATGGGTGACGGGAATCTAACCCACAACCTTTCGTACTCTAGTCCTTCGCTATACCACCTGTACCACTGAGCTACAACCAAAAGCGAACTCTGTAAAATAATAATAATAATGATGATAATTGGGACTTAACCAACGATGCAACGAAAATGTGAAAGAACAATAGTAAATACAATAACTGTACGTTGGAATGCATTGAGCTGAGCTCCTGCACGTAGTTGTCACTTAAAACATAACGTAAAAATAAGAATTCAGGGGACAACGAGGATGGATAACGAAAATGTTCTCAGTAATTGTTTACCTTCAAGGAGGAACATTTAACCGTTTTCTTTTCAAAAAGCTCAATGTTGACAAAATAAAACCCTAATATTAATATTAATATACATGTAGATTGTTAATGAGCCATCGTCGTTGGAGTCAGTAGAGTCCCTAACAATGTCGGGTGAAAAGCACCTTTTAACACGTCAGTCGGACAACTATCTAACCGTCAGCGCAGACGAGTAACAACTTGTACTTTTCTGAATTAGTTTCCTATCAAGCAATCACTTAAGTAATAATTGAAAAACACAATAAGGAAACATTTGATTCGGTTAAGTGCACTCTTTAAACGAAAAGTTCTCAAGGCCAATTGACCCAAAACTTTACATAGTTTTCACTAAAATTTTTGACCTCCATCTCACTACATTTTCACTCCATGAAATCCCTAATATCATCTTCTAAATAACAGAACTGCAAAAACGGCAGATTACAAATCCGTCATTGACAACTAATTCTTGTTCAGAATCCTACAAACTGAACGCACTTTGTTACGACAGTGTTACCACATGAAGTAAACTGATATAAACACTGTTTGACAGTTACGGATGAGTATACAATGTATAGATTATAGAATACTATTTTAACTGATTGAAACTGTGATGCTTTTATATGTTTTGGGGTAGGGGGATATAGATTGTTAGCACATGATGTTTAGCTGAATATACACATTTTATTTCAAATTTTAATACCACATGCTGTATAATTTATCAGTATTGTTTTGGTAGAAATTTAAAATTGCAACTAATTAGATTTGGTCTGAAATTTTCAAAAGAATATGGCCTCTCGTTTTTTTAAATTCTAACTTTAAGAAGATGACAATTGGGAGAGTTATGAAGGTGATCGCGCCAAATGGAGATCAACAATTCGAGAAGGCGTGGGAGAGCGGAAGAGAGAACACACGCGGAGCAGGTGGACAAAAGAAGAAGACGAAAACAACGGGGAACATCATCCTTGGTGCCATCTAACCGTCGTTGCAGCGGTTGAGGGAAAGACTACATGCAACTTACTGAAGAATTGGCCTGCAGAGCCACTCCCGAAAATGCCAAAGAATAATTGTTCTACCCATCGTCTCATGAGAAGGAAGGATGCCAATCATTAAGAAGATTAATAACTGATCGGCACCTCAGTGGCGTCCTACAGGATAAATTTGTTGTTCTGTCCGAGTTGTGAGTCTAAACCAGGGCCGGTTAAAGTTTTATTTAATCAATGCCAGTCTTGTTTCCAACCTTACAGAGATTGATTCGAGCTGTAATTTTGGATTTACCAATTTTTTTACTTAAAAACTCTGAACAGTAGTTTATAAGAACTGCAGATCTTTCCTTTAGAAACAGTTCATCTGCTACCAGAAATCACTTCTATTTTGCGTTTCAAGCCATCTACACGCTTTCTTAATATTTTAGCGACTTCAGCCTCAATTTGTTCTTAAATTTTAACTGGTTAAATTGTTGTTATTTCTGTGAGCGATCTTTATCGAAGAAAAAACAAAATAGATTGGAAAATGAAATATCTCGTACCACACACGTGTACGGCTGTGTTTAGAGGCGAACTACCTTTATTTTTTGTTGAACACTCTTTAGTGCCCAAATTACAGTTAATCTTTTATGCTGTATCTCTATTTAAATCACGAGTTTCTGTCAATTTTCTATCACAAAAACTTTCCTTATTATCAAGCCTCCGCCTGAGCTCCTCCTTTAATTGTTTATTCTGAGCCTCGTTGTTCTTTTATAAAAAGGGTGTATGGAAGGTGTCAACCAAAAGGGTGTAAAGGCAAGATACCAACTGGAAACCTGTTTAAACTTTATAAGAGAATATTGCGAAAGAGAAAGAACTTATTAAAATATATAATGCTAATGGAACAAGAAAGTAAATGTTGACAAAATTAAAATCTTTCGTCAGTGCTTTTAAACTATACGTATGGCCATATTTGAACGCTTATACTATTGCACTCGAAAGAACTTTATAATAAGATCAGGCAGAACTTGCGATTATTTGAAGACAACTCTAATAAATACACTTTGAAGACAACTCTCTCTTCCCTCAGTTAATTATCACACCATCATTTTATGGAATATAGAAAAATACTTTTAATCGGTTTCTAATGTTGTAATGACGTAAATTGGTTGAGGTTTGGCTTCAAATTAGTTACATGAGCTACAAATGAGTTATATACTATTATACTGCTAGCGTTGAGAGAAAAGAAACTAAAGCTTACAAAGCTCGGTACACTTGTCACAGCACTGAATGTACGGAAGAGTGGAATAAAATGGAGACGACTAAAGCTTAAAAAATTCCATCGTTCTTCAAGCAAGTTCTATTTTATTCATATTTTCGATGACATTGACGAATATAAGTTACGCTCCAATTGAGAGCTCATACACAATAATGTGACAATATTTTTTTACAATGAGCGGAACTGAACACTTTAGGATAAGAAAATTGTCTATCAATCCTTCCACCAGCAAACACAGACAACAATACCAGGGGTATTAATTCGCTTTGCATTTCCTGGTCTTTCATTTGAAAAAGGAAACAACTTTTTATTCCACAAAGAAATGGACTTTGGCGGTATATTTCCGCATAACTTCTCTGAACATCACGTAGGCGTCGGCAAGCTTTTAGCCTGAACTGGCGATCAAACACTATTTGAGTTTAAATTCCGAACGGCTTCTGTTCTAAGAGGTGCTGATATTATCGTTTGTTTTTCAAGTTTCGTTTCAACATCAGCTCGTACACACGAGATAAACACTGATTTATTTTTTTACGTAGTTTCGAAAAGCGTTGAACAACGAGAAGCCGAGAAGCGAAAGTGATCAGTGTAAAACAAATTATATTCAAATTCTTTTCAAATAAAAAGAGAATGCAGATAATCCTGGTTACGTTTAATGCAAGATTAACCAGGACCAAATGTTTAAGACTAACCTCAAATACAACCGAATCATGACGCACGGTTTTCGCGGCTTAAAACATATTAACTGTTGTGGATAACAATTGAGTCCCAGTTATATTCTTCACGTTAAAAAGACAATAGTTGATCAGTTCAGTAATTTGAAGATGTTTGTAGGTAGTCGAAAGGAAAAATAAATGTTAAAATAAGAGAAAGGATGAACTTTTGGCGTAATGAAACTTACCAGATGACTTATGTGCTTTATAGTGTATTTCTTCCCTGATTCAGGTTCACTTTTCACTGACGCTGTTATTTCAAACGCGTTTTCAAGCACATCTATCAGTAAACTAAATAAAAAGTTTCGTGCTATTAGCAAGACAAGAATTTCCCCGTTTGTTGTGGAGCAGCTACTTAATTTTGCTTACGTCTCTCTCGTTAAATTTAGATCTATACTAAAAATTAATATCTATATGAAGAATTACTTGAATTTCGGAGGCGATATTTGGCTGTTTTTCTGAGTGTATGACGCAAGTTTGATGTTCGAAAGATCGTGAGCTCTCGCAACCATATTTCTACTTGAAATCATTAAGAAAAATTTCTCATTCTTGTCGCTGGGACATAAACGTGTCACACATCAAACATTCTATCCATGATTTACCAAACATCTTTCTAAGCCTGCATCTTTCGTGAGACCAAGTATTTAGTTTGACGTCATGCTGGACTGAACCCACGTGTTTACTTCGGTAAAAACAAAACTAGGAGTCTTGCATGCACATAACTGTGGAAGTCGCAAGAAAAATACGCTTCCGTTGGTATGTGTCTATCAATGGATATATTGGCTTTAAAGTTAATGTCAAATGAAACCGGAACGAGAAATGAAAATACCCATTTATTGTGCGGTTCAAAGCCTATATCGCACGCCAAAAAACGGCTTTTGGCACGAAAAAGAAGTCCGTTTTCTTCTAGAGGGTATAAGTCAGTATTATATCACGAGTTTGTGAAATTCCACTGGGAAGAAAAAAAGAGAAATGATCAGGTCGATCAACTGAAATTGAATATGGAGTTGCGTGTGAACCGAAAGTGAGAAACTAACTGCTATTCTTTAAAATCCCAACCAGATCATCATTTCTGCTCGGGGGTGGAAACGCGGAACCATGCCTCATAGCAGTTAAACTAGAAGGAATCCCTTGAATTTTCTTGTTTGAAACTTAGGAATCACGAATACGAGAGATGGTTAATGAATCCATGAATGTCAAAACTGAAATTTTGATGACTAATGAATCATTGGGATAAAAAACGGCAAAACACACAAGTATCGAAAGTGCATGCATAAAATGCCTTCCGCTTCCGTCACCGAAACATTTCTCTTATCCTGAATCTTGTTTACTTAGTCCTGATAGCCAAGAGCCTGTGTTTTTCTAATCTTAGTCTTTACTTAGTCTTGTTATTAACACAGTTAGCCGCTCTGACGCTCAGATTTATTAAAGTTTTAGCAAGATAACTGAAGTCTCAAAAACAAAGTATTGATACAGTAACGTTTATATCAGTTAGTTTCCTATTTCGAAATATTATAGGCGGTGCATGCAGATAAAAAGTTGTGGATTTGATTGTTGTTGTTCTAATTTTAGTTTCCATTCATTTATAACAAATACTAAGTAGATTCGAAACTTGGTTCAAGTTGTTATGTCTCGAGCCCTCGTCATATATATAGACACTTTCCTTGAGTACACGACTTGTATACTTTTATCAGTGTACATGTTATGCTTACACTTTTTTTTATTAAGAACAAACTTAATAAGAACAGTGAGGCTCAAATCGCCCGAAAAATAAGAACAAATTAA
>JAOCPT020480462.1:0-12784 GCA_026546935.2 Palythoa grandiflora
AAATATACCTAGGAAAAGAATAAGACCCTGGATATCACCTGAGTCATATTTTTCTGGTTACGGTCTTGACACGCGACTACTTGGAGTTGAAGAGTTGGAGAGTAAGGTAGTTTTTACATTATACCGGATCGAGATTCATTCCGGAACGAAAATACATTCAGTTATATGCTTATATGAGAAAGTTTAAAACGAACTCGTACCGGTATGAAACGACAAAAACAAGCTTGGTAGCGTGAAAACGAACTTTGAAAAGTGTAGTGCGCACGCTCTACTCGTCTCAGTCTATTGGAGGTCTGGCATCGCAGCCATTTTTGTATACCGGTATGAGCTCGTACACTCTTTACATGATACTGGAGCGAATGGCGGTCGGATTTCATTCTGCATCAAAAATTTGGATCCGGTACGAGAACCGGTATGAGTTCATATCGGAATGAGTCATTCTGGTATGAAAAATTTTGAAGTATCATGTAAAAAAATACAGCGATTTGAATGGAACCGGGACGAATTCGTACCGGAATGAATCTCGATCCGGTATCGTGTAAAGCCGGTGTTTACATGATACCGGATCGAGAGTCATTCCGGAACGAAAATACATTCAGTTACGTGCTTATATGAGAAAGTTTAAAACGAACTCGTACCGGAATGAAACGACAACAACAAGCTTGGTAGCCTGAAAACGAACTTTTAAAAGTGTAGTGCGCACACTCTACTCGTCTCAGTCTATTGGAAGTCTGGCTTCGCAGCCATTTTTTGTACCGGTATGAACTCGTACACTCTTTACATGATACTGAAACGAATTGTGGTCGGATTTCATTCCGGATCGAAAATTTCGAGTTCATTCTGGAATAAGTCATTCCTGGTATGGAAAATTTTGAAGTATCATGTAAACAAATGCAGCAATTTGTATGGAACCGGGACGAACTCGTTCCGGAATGAATCTCGATCCGATATCATGTAAACACCGTCTAAGAGAGTACGGGGTTGCTTACCTGCACTCGGAATCTCTACAATATAATAACAATTATGTATACTTACTGACACGTTGGTATCGACGCGAATTCACGGTTGCCGTTCTGCATGGTTGCTTTAGAACTACGAACAGAAGAAAGTGTTGTGTTAAAATTGAACTCTATTTTGTGAGAGAGAACTCAAGCTATTTTCAGTCTAACGGGAACTTTAATTTCATCGGGATCTTAGCTTATTGGTCCTTATTGTTGTCTTGACTGTACTGAGTTACTGGTTTCTACAGTAGACTTGTCCGCACATTAATACTTTTTTCAGAAGAGCTAGTTACAAAAGAGAGCATTCTTACTTTCTGAAGTTAGAAGCTAAAACCCGGCTCACACTTGGGAAATAAGCACAAGCACAAGCATAAGGAAACTATGTTCACACACGTGAAATAAGCGCAAGAAAACGAAAAATACGCATAAGGAAACTATGTTCACATACGTGAAATAAGCGCAAGAAAATGAAAAATACGCGGCAAGCGCAAAGTGGACTATGTGTCGCGTTCTTTGCGTATGATTGTTTCACGGATGTTCACACTGATGAAACAAACGAAATAAGCACAAGCACAAGAGAAAGGAAAATGTTTCTTTCTCTTGTGCTTCTTCTTGTGAGTATTTTACGCACGTTTACACTTGGATTTTCCTGTGTTTGTGTTTGTGCTTATTTCACAAGAGTGAACCAAGCTTACGACCCAGACTCCCTCGTTCGTGATCAATATTATACGAAAGACTCGTAAATACCGAAAAACGACATTAAGTGTAACGAGTTATCTTATTTGTGCTCTTTTATGTTTGTTCTAAATCCGTTGCTGGCCTCTATTTTTTCTGATAATTATTTTTCATGAGACTAAAAAAACTCTCATAATGGCGCAAGGAATGTTTATTGTTAAACATTAACGTAACTCAACGTTATTGATAAAGCTTATTTATTTTGAAATCCCAATCAATCTGTTCATTCTTTTTGCCTCTGAGCAGTATGATCAATCCCTAAATTGCACTATATTGAGCTATAAATTGTATCTTTTTCGCTTTTTTAACAAGTATTAAAAAGTAATGACACGACTTTTCGAGAAATGTTTTCATGTATATTATTAATGGATCGGGCGAGTGCTATTTCAGCTTTTTGAAAACCCATGAGTTCAATTGTTTTCTAAACTGCACTCGAACTCATATGAATTTCTTATACAAATTGCACTCCACTCAGTTCAGTTACCATTATTATAATGTGTATGCGTTAGCAAATTAACAACACAAACTTAAATAAATTTGTAACGGGGCTATCACGTCATTTTGTATTCCACTTTATTTGTTGTATCTGTTGGCCTCTGCCCTGGCCTCGGCAAAGCCATCGCGACTAAGCCTTGGTCAGTGCAGAGAACCAACCTGCTTTTACAACAGCCTCAACCAAAAGAGGCAAAATTTATCGGCGCGTTTTACCATATCAATTGCAAACAATAACCTCAACACAAAGGGTCACCCCGTGGTTACGATGCCATGTGACAATAGTTTGCATTACCATAAACTATTTCTAAATAACAGGCAATAGATAAAAACTTCGTTTCAACTTGATTCAAAATCTAAAATTGAAAAACTCGAGAAAGGTACATCTTAACGCATAAATACCATAGTAATAAGAAATCAAACGCAAATACGAATATATAGGTGTGAAGCGTCTTATACGATTGGAAAACGCTACGTATGGTCGCATATTTTTTTTAAATACGAAGAAAAAAACTCGGTTTTTGAAAATACTCGGCTACGTGTGGACGGGGTCTAATATATAATTTGTGATAATTTTCTTGTAATAGTTTTAGAGCCTTACGTGAGCCTCCAGTTCAGGTTTCACAAACTCGACAGTTTCCATGGTTGCAAACGCCTTCCCTGTTTCTTGCACATGCGCATTAAAGAAAATCTTCACATTCAAATCAGGAGGCATCTTTAGATAATCTTCCGCCTTGATAAGAAGAACCACTGTTTTTTCTGCAATCACGATGGAAAAATCGAATTTTTATTAAATGGATTATCTTTGTTCATCGGATAGGTAGACTTAGCGATAAATACTTACTAATGTAACTAGAAATTTCTGATAGAAAGCTAAAGTTACAAGATGTAGACTGGTAACTAGTTACTACGGTCTTCATTCGGGCCTAACCGGCACCTCTAATGATTTTATTCAAAACGATTAAAGTGTAAAGCAACAACTCTTAAATGTATCCTCTTACGAGCCTAAGTGGCCTATTTGAGTCGGCGCTTATCTCCGGTTTCTGTAGTGTTAAGCGTATGAGAGTCATTGACTCCCCCTAGACGGGACACTAACCCATCGCAGGTTAGCCCCCAGCAGAAGCTGATACTTATTTTACCGACCTCGGGAGGATGGTAAGTTGGGTCAACTTTGGCGGAAGGTCACACAAATGTTCAACACTCGGCTGAGCCGGTGTTCGAACCCGGGACCTTGTGGGTAGAAGGCAGAGATCTTACCAATGCGCCAACCATGCCGCCGTTTTAAGTGTATGCCCGAGCCATAACCGCCAAACGTCGTACGACCCGGGATCCGATCCAGGGATCCATGTACGTGAACTGAGATATGTCGATCTCCGATCTGATTCCGAGGTGTTTCTCTGCTGGGCAGTCATGTTTCCCTCCCACAGCAAAATTGACTCCCAGATTATTCCATCTGGCTTTGATGCTGTGTTCAGAACTGGTGATGGGCCGTAATGGTGTGTCTGTAACTGCTATCTGTGTGTGATGAGTACGCCTTTAAAATGCTGACGGTTAGACATTGTTAACTGGTTGCAAGTTACCACTAGCACGCATGTGTGATTTTCATCTTCCGAGCCACATCCCAAAAGCGTTAAAGTTAAATATTACCTCTAGATCTTGATACTTAATTACCTTCTCCCTTTGAAAGTGACACTTTTTCGTGCATCTTTCTCAGATCTTTCGCAACAATACCAGTGTAGAAAGCCGCTTTTGTTGTTATAGTAACAAAAACATGTCTGTCCTCTTTGCTTGTGTTCAGCATTTTTAGTCGTATCTTGAAATCCTCTCCTATCTTTACATTCTCATCAACATCTGCATTATAAATGATGTCATCTGACTTAAGTTTCTTGTAGATGTTCTCGTCCCTTCTAGAGCTGAATTTGTATGCACGCTTAACAGCAGCTCGCTCTTCCTTTGTACCTTTTGAAAATAATTTAAAAACAAACACATGGGTAAGCAACCAAATTGATTTAGAAAATTACGTTTAGCTAGTAGTCAATTACTAGGACCGTCCTCTAAAGTATTATCCTCATAACAGGTTAGGTTTTAGAAACATAAAACAAAAGTTAAGGCAGCGTTTACACGTAGCCGGCTATATTTTTATCCGGATAAAAATATCTGCGTTTACACGTAAACGCTCATCGTTTACGTATCGTTTTACATGTAAACGGTTAATCGAATTGAATACGCTCAGGGTAGCAAAATAGCATGCGCATAATCGCTCTAGTTTCTAATGGTTTTCCTTCCACTCTTCTTCTACTGCTATACCGGTCAGAATATTCTCCCACCAGACGCTACTTTTTCCTTGTCGTACCCAAAAACGCCCTCGTGCTTTCTCGTTCGATCGTTTTCTTTTATAGCTGACCTGATGGATCGTCTCGGGCTTCGCCCTCATCAACTATCACGCGATAGAAATCTCGCGCTCATAATCCAATTGTTAAATATAAATAGCGGTGGTTTTGTGTTATATAGTACAGGGCAGACTGAAAACGTCAACAGGCAACTATTTACGAGTCACAATCGAAGTAGGAACAGGTATCACTAATTATTGTAAAGGATTTTGTACTGCAATGATGCCACAATATGCAATGGTGTTATAATACGATCCTCGTGGTCATAAACGCACGAAAGAGAATTAGTCTGAAACAAAAATTCTGGATTCAGCGGGATTCAACTAACTCCGTGAACTCTGCGGTACAAAAGCAGCGCTCCAACCAACTGAGCTATGAAACCACGTTTGTTGGAGCAGGTCAACTCTAGTGGGTCCATTTATGCTTTAAATTTGAACAGCGATTACTGTGGGGATTTTGTAACCTGGTTTTAGGCAATGACATCACAGGCTCAGAATTTTTTGAAGTTGTCAGTTTTAATTTTATCTTATTAGCTAATTTTTTTATTTCGTTTTTATCTGATTATCTAATTATTTTTATCATATACTGTAAAGAGCGTATTTGAACATGTAAATGTTAATTTGAGCTATAGAAATGTATCTGTTACTATTATAACAGTTTATTTATTTTATCAGGCGTGATGATACAAATTCAGGCTCGCTTGTATTACGATGCAACGCTACTACAATAAATATTTTGTTCTTAAGACACATTCAAAACTAGTTCAATTTAAATTAGAAAAATAATGGACTTGACGTTTTTATTTTGCAGTGGTTTTTGGTTAGGGGGTCCTATTAGAGGGTAGCTTAAAAACTTAATGCTCTGGAGCGGGGAAGCTTATTAAATTGAAGGGACTCATTAAATGCATAGGGTATGTTTTAGATCGTTATCATGCATGTGGTAACTGCACAACCTACAATATGGAAAATACTATACGTTTCCATTAACACAGAAAACAATCTGTGTAACAGAATGTGGCAGACTACGCTACAGGGGACTTTAAAACAAAGGGTGATAAGAAATGTTTTAGTTTCTGGTGCTTTATTTTGAAATCTTCTAGCAATCTCCATCTTCTTTTTGTTTTCCAGTAAGATATATTTGTACCACGTGACGTGAGTCTCTAAGGACCTTTTGCAATTGAGAACTGTATACTTGTCAAATCATCTTCAGATGATGTTCATTTTTCCACTTTAGTGATGAAAAATCCCGTCCCAAAAGTTTTTAACTAGTTGGAACATTTTAGAAGGTAATCAAAACAGACATGTAGACGAACCTTTATTACAACTGCATTTTAAATTGGTTTGAACGCGGGAGTAACAGTAGATCGTGATGTATGATCGTCCGAGTTAGAGTAGTCCAGAGATGGACTGTTGTCAGTGGTAGTGACTGACCTTGCGAACAAGTTTTTAAAGACTGCTATAACCCGGTCTAACTCATAACACGCTCTACTTTGTTATATATGACGATAGGTAAAGGTAGCGAGCTAAATCCATTTACGAGCCTAAGTTGCCCATTGGAGCCGGTGCTTATCTCCGGTTACCGTAGTGTTAAGCGGACGAGAGTCATTGACTCCCCCTGGACGGGACACTAATCCATCGCAGGTTAGCCCCCAGCAGAAGTTGGTACTCATTTTACCGACCTCGGGAGGATGGAAAGTTGAGTCAACTTTGACGGAAAAGAAGGTCACACAAATGTTCAACACTCGGCTGAGCCGGGGTTTGAACCCGGGACCTTCTGGTTAGAAGGCAGAGATCTTACCACTGCGCCAATCATACCGCTGTGTAGGTAAATAGAAAGGTAAATTTTATTCAACGTCGGCAATTCCATCAGCTCATAGAGCTGCCATCACTGGAAACCGACAGTGCGCCCTTTATCTCCATCCTTGATGACTTGAACTTGTCCTCGATGGAACATGTTGCTACCTTAGTATGGCTTACAGTGATCTGAAACTTTAGAAAACTTTAGGAACGGCCACGAAACTTTAAAACTTTTGGAAACTTTGTTAGAAAATGACTTGAAAAATTTGCCAACTTTTCAAATTTGCTCTAATTTTTTCTCTTCATTTTCACAAAAGTCCCGCTCTCATACTGCGAAATATTTCAGGTTAAAGGCTTCCCGCCCAGCCTGGCTGAATGTCATTGGTGCTTCTTTTTCAAAATTTTTCAATTTATTGTTTCCTTAAGACTATGATTATAAATGTTAGTCTTTATGAACGGATAGTTATCCCTCCTGGTTGTAAAACCGTAGATTCTTCCCAAGCTCATAACGATTGAACACGTGTTTTGAGTGGGGTTATTTTGTTACGCCATTTTTAGCGAATTGAGATTCTGACAACGAATTTTATGCACACACAAGTCTTGTCATAGTATCTATTATTGAATGATTATATTCATAGTTTCTATTTATATTAGTTTTATTGAAGTGTGTCATAGGTAGTAAATGTGAAAAGACAACAGTCAACTTGCCTTTTTCGTATTGAGTTTTTCTTAAGGAATAGGGAATTGAATTGAATAGAGAAGCAACTTCATTGTTTTCGTATATTTTTTGTGTCAGAAACAGTAATTAGCAAAAGTTCTATTCACAATTTCATGTCAATATAATTCACACCGAATGATAGTTCGAAATTCTTTGTTACCGCGCATGTCCATCACAATGGCGAACGAGTTCATGCAGCGAAACATGCTTGTAGTTGTTGTTCTTTCTGTTCGTTTATGAGCACGTGGATGTAAAAGTTAACAGCTAGGACAACCCTCGCTAAGTACTTGCTTTGTTCATTACTGACGTTAAACATCATATCCATTAACTATATCACTATTAGAAAAGAATAGATTGCCAAGTTATTTTCATAGTTAGCTCTTCATTTGATAATGGACAGGTTATGATAAACTGTTTTTAGAAGGAAACCTTAGTCAGTGCCTTTTAGAGAAGGAAATTTTCTAGATACCCATACGACGAAAGTTTCAGCTATGCTTGATAGCGTCTTTCTTTCGTGACTTAATGCACTCGACGCCGCTCAAATATTAATAAATATTATCAATGTACCATCGGCATTTTAAGTTTTAGTTTTTAATTCTGTGGCTGGATCCGTTTACTTTTATGACCGGCAACTATCAGCATGGTCTAATATTAATAACAATAGATGACGCTTTATTGCCCTCAGCACCAAACTCAAAACACGCAATGTGCACCTTAAACACGATAAGTTTTGAGGCTTTATGGGACAGAATAGCCTGTAAGAAGCACTCGTGAGTTTGTCATTTTTTTATTTTTTCCGTTATTGAAGGTTGGCATCATGATATGTTTCCTGTTTGATTTGTTGCATATTAAAAGGTGCGATATTAAACTCCTGGTATGAGACGTTTTAAGCGGCAAAAAAGGAAAATGACAATGTATTTCATGAATGCCTTAATTATTGCTTTGTTGTTACAGTTTTTGTACGATGCTGTTTTTGAATAGTCTAAAACATTGCAAGATTGTAAGTGAAGATGTTGACCGACAATTGGACGACATTTTACAATATTGACTGCCTATTAATGCTCATTTGTCAAATGGTTTGGACAGCAGGTCTGTGTGTCTATTGACAAAGTCATTGTTTCTCACCCACGGTCAATCTACTGCCTCCAACGCACTTAACATTAGTAAAGCATCATAAAAGCATTTTTGTTTGAAGATTTTGAAAACTTTTGTTTTCCCTTAACAAAAACTTCTCGAATGCTTTCCGATCTTTCCTGAAGCGGAAACAGAGTATTAAAGTGCGATTAATGGGTGTCACTGGTGTTGCGCAATATTTTGTTAAAGAACTGTTAAAGATCTTATTAAGTGTAAGAAGATAAAATTATCTGATCGAATTTCTAGTGTATTGCCATAACAAGTAATACTAGGAGGATATATTAAAAATTTCGAACGATTATAGAAGATTTCACAAACTCTTGTATAGTACTATGTTGTCACTATACACTGTATGAGATGACGGATTATGTACATGTTGTGAATTCACAGAGGGTTTAACGTATTTGTTGATGCAGTTTATAAGGTAAACAGAATCATGTCTACCCTTTTTACTTCCGTTTACAACTGACTCAGCAGGCCTTGGCTAGTTGGACTAGAATTAAAGTCATTGGGTGTAAATTGAGAGAGATCCGATACGAAGATATTTGATAGAGATATAATGTATCTAAAGCCTAAGTAAGAAACGTGATGTGAATAAGATAAATTGCGGATTTTGTTTAGTATGTAATGACCCCTGAAAAGCGTCATAATTATATGGTCTATTTTTTCGTGAATAGAATTTATGGTTTAATTGCTTGAGGGGGTTTGTTTACTGAACCTTGTACTGACGTGTGTATACCTTTGTGCCCTGAAGGCGTGTATTATAATCGGTGCAGAATAGAGAGAAATGATATTTCATCCAGTAACCTTGCTGTCAAAAGCTGAATATATTATATCCGTGCCGATATTAACATTCACCAGCGGTATTTGCCCTGAACCTTTTCCTGATAGATCCACTTGTGGAAAAAAGATTTCGGAACTACGTCTCTTTTGGCAAATAACGCCAATACAAGAAAATTATGAAAGAAGAGAGCTAGCTTCTCTCGTTAAGTCTATATTTTGATATAACTATTAACCAATGTCTTGCTGTCCAGTTTGCCTGCAAGCAATATGTACATGAAAGTGATCTTGTTAACAATGAGTCGAGTCCCGTTAAGCAATTCAGTTAAATCTCAAATTAGCTTGAAAGTTCTCAGCTTTTTTTCCGGGATAATTGTTTCTCAAAGTTTTTAATTTGCATCTTGTCGATAGATTCTTATCGACTGCTCTCGGCCCGGTTTTTATCTTTATCGATGACATTATAAAATTATATTATTTCGCACCTCTCGAGTTATTAATGAATATTTATTTTAATTTTAATGATTTTTAGTGGGATATCATAGAATATGTCCGGCCTCATTTGTGTTTGAGCTTGATACGAAGAAAATACAAATGACAAGTGGCATTTTTCACGGAATCAGACGATAAACTATTGATAACTAATTTATCCTATGTCTTCGCCTCAGAAATTGTTTGATAAGAAGTATCTATGTTCAGGAAATGTAACATTGTGTATCCATCTCCTTAAAAAAGTTCAAATAAGACTTATAATGTTCTAATAATTCAAAGTTTTAAAAATTTTCGCAAATTTTGGGAAAAAATATATAGCAAAGTATGCATATTTTTGTTCTACTAGTTTTTTAGAATAAAGCAGGATTCAACATTGAAACTACCTTTTGAATACTAAGAATACAAAATGACTTCCCAGCTCTCAGACTGGCTTTATTCTTGACGGCATGGGATAAAGGAAAATTTATGATTATCTAATTCAAATGCAAAAGTGGTTTTTGGTAGATGGTTGGTAAGTGCGCTGCCTTCTGTGCTGGAGATCCCCAGTTCAATTCTCAGTGACTCCAACGCCTGTTCCGACTTTCCTCTTATCCGTGTAGCTTGAGCTTTAAATACCCGTAAAACGGAGCACTGACAGAGGAAGGGGGCTAAAGTGCACACCGAGGGCCACAAGTTTATCAGTTTCACTGTCACGTGTTACCCTCGTTAAATAAAGTCTCTTTGCTTTTACCTTTTAAGGTTGAATGTTTCCCTCCTATTCTAGTATCACTAAATAGTTAGTTACTATAGTATAGCCGTCATAATACTCAGTCAGTAGCAGCAATGTGAAAGTTGGTTTTATACCGTAGTCCCCCAAAAGTCCCGGAGTTGCCCGATAAAAACCATTGAAGCAAATTTAAATTAGCTGAATCGCATCGTGTGGGTGTTTGAACTCTGGTTCATAAATCGCATCATGGGTGTTTGAACTCGGGTCCCAGTAGCGAGAAATGCTGCATGGTGTCATCAGCATTTCTCTGTATTGACTGATTGGCGCGCTTTTTCAGTTATAAGAAATACGAGACTCAAATTGGCCAAAATTTAAGAACAATTTAGGAACAAGCAACGAAATTTTTTCTGTAAGAAAATTTTCCGAAAATCGTAAATTTACTTTGCAATTTAAGAACAAGCATAAAACATAAAAGGATTCATTATAATTAAATTTAACTCCTCAAAGACTGTTTAACAAACAATGAAGGTAGTTCGCCTCTAAATTCAGTCGTATGTAATTAAGGTGTGGTGCATGGCGTCTCGTTTTCCAATACCTTGTCTTTATTTTGTTTTTTCTTCCATAAAAACCGCTTCCGGAATTAAAAACAAACTGTAGTTGAAGTTGCTAAAAATTACGAACAAAGAGATTGGCAGAATTTATCGGTTCAGAGAAAAAAGCGTACACATAATGCAGGATGGTTTTCGTTTTCTCCGGCACTATTAGTGAGTAAATATAAAATATTATCTGATACGTTGTGCAGCTACTACAGATTACTAGAAAATCACCTCTTCATAAAGTATAATTGGCCAGTTGTTAAACATTGAGACCAATTTTCAAGTTTAGTTCTTGCATGGAATTGTCATCAACATATCAACTATTGTGATGGCAGTAATTAGTGTCTTGTATCTTATTAAGCTTGCTAAATGTTTTTACGAGCCTAAATGGCCCATTGGAGCTGGTCTTTACCTATGGTCTTGCAGTGTTAAGCGGATGAGAGTCATTGATTCCACTTAGACGGGACACTAATCCGTCGCAGGTAAGACCCCAGCAGAAGCTTAAACTAATTTGACCGCTGACCTCTGAAGGATGGAAAACTGACTCAATTTTCAAGCAAGAAGGTCACACGCATATTCAATTACACACTTTTTTTTATAAGAACCATTAAAATTTTGCTGAGCCTCATTGTTCTTAATTTTTTGGTGATTTCAGCCTCAATTTCCTCTTATTTCTGTGAGCAGATTGTATTGAAGAAAAAGCAAAATAAAAGTTATTGGAAAATGAAACGCCTTGCGCCACACATTAACGGCTGAATTTAGAGGTGAACTACCTTCATTGTTTGTGCAGCAGTCTTTGCAGTGAATCTTTTTATGTTTTTTGCTGTATCGCTAAGTTTTAGTCAATTTTCTACCACAAAATCTTTTCCTAGTTATCAAGCTTCAGCCTGAGCTTGTTTTTAAATTGTTCTTAAATTTTGGCAAATTTGAGCCTCGTTCATATAAATTTGTTTTTTTATAAAAGACTGCGTTTACTTTGCAGAGCCGGGGATTAAACGCCAGACCCTGTGGCTGGAAGGAAAAGATCTTCCATGATTATCTCTTCATATCTTATTTAATGAACAGGATATTTATGAAAGAAACGATTTTTGTGCCTTTATTACATACCGTGTGGGGAAAATAAACGCCCTTTTAACCTGTTTAAAAACATCCAAATGTTTTGTGTTTTTAGCCAAAGACTCAGTAAGGGAAATGACCATGTGAAGCTATATAATGCAAGGCAGATGAAAAATGTGCTTCTAAAGTTCGATTTGTTGAAAACATTTTAGTTTTTCTGTATTCTTAAAATAACAAGTGGAAGAAAACGCAGGCTAGTAAATCAAGCAAAGGAAATGCCAACCGATCAAAGCTCATGATGATAAATAAAGTAAAACCTTTTTTCGTGTATCAGTTTAACAAAAGATTCTTGTGAATACTTACGCAACTCTGTTGAACTCCAAACATTTTCAACTAATCTTCTGAGCCATCATCAGTGGATATCTTGAGACCAGTACCCCTTCTCACGTATTCTAAATAAGACTATGTTTTGGCGGAATGATACATGCACGAACTTCTTTAGAAGTTCAGATTCGTTGTATACTGCAGTCAAACTTGTGGTATCATTATCTCAAGCCTATCTGAAGTAAAGTGTTTTTGTTTGAAAATAATACAATAAATATTTTAGTTGCTTTGGTTGTGCAGAGAACAAAAACGTTAACCTTTATCCCAGTTTCAGAAAACGAAGGATGTCTCGATCGACATTTGAGTTATTCATTCTAACCTTTGAACCAGTTGATGAAACCTTGTAAAGTGACCACTCATTTTGTTGGTCTTGAAGATTAGAAATGATTGGTGTTATTCATTCTAACCTTTGAACCTGTTGATGAAACCCTGTAAAGTGACCACTCATTTTGTTGGTCTTGAAGATTAGAAATGATTGGTGTTATTCATTCTAACCTTTGAACCTGT
>JAOCPT020480544.1:0-12779 GCA_026546935.2 Palythoa grandiflora
CCTATTATCGTCTCTCCTTAGAACCAGACAAGGTCCCAGAATGTTTGTAAATAAATAAATAAATAAATAAATAAAATAAATAAATAAGATTGTTGCCTGTGTGATCAAAATTACGCCACAATTTCATGCCCAGGTTCCGCAATCCAACATTGTTGGATGGTGTTGGATGCATTTAAACACTCGAGCATCCAACAAAATCCAATAATGATGAAATGTTGGATAATGTTTGACCAACATGCATATGTTTGATCCGTTAAAATGGATCTTTTTCTATGCCCTAACTGCAGAAACTAAACCATAGCCGTACTGTGATCATTAAGTATAAATAATAAAGGTACTTCATAGCTGATGACAGAAATCTTCCTAATTCAGATCTTGCGGCCCAATTTCTAGCTTATTGTATGTGGCGAACGCATATCAACAACAATAACACATTCAAGCTGATTGATGAATTACTTGTTGATGATATTTGCAAAGTTAACGGAATCAGTGAGAATAAGTCAATCAGTTTGTATCTTCACATGTAAAAGTAGTGTGCTCATCTTATGCTTGTAAGCCTTTGGTTAAACAATCTTTTGTCTACTCAAGGCCCACTCCAAGCATACATGGTCAAGAACGCTTTGTAAACGACTAAAATGTTCTCGCATCGTTTTGCCAGTTCTCACAAAAACGATTCAAACGGCTTTGTGGATCCTGGGCACTTGTGAACATGTGCAGTGAAAAGGACTGGAAACGAATCACATGATCTAGGGTTTATGAAAGTAAGCGTTTACGAGTGTCCACAGCCCGGAAGATAGGAAGGGAAAGGGGGTTATACTTCGGGGTGAAAAAAATAGGGATGCTCCTCGGGAAGTATGTTAAAATTTCCTATGAAGGACTTGTTAGAACTATATTACTTCCGGTACGCGCGCTAGGTCCTGGGCACTACCCAGAATGCCTTCAGAAAAAATTCTGTTGTTTTTTCGGCGCGAATCGCCATTGTCAAAATACTAGTTGTTTGATGTTTATTTTCTATGAAACAGATTCGTTTTCGCTTGGATATCCGCAAATGTGTGAGTATTGAGTCATTTTTAGGTTTTGGATTGTTTCTGGAGATTATGTTGAGTTTATTTATTGCTTATTGTAGCGAATCTTATTTTGCGATTGATAACCTGAACTGAACAATAAAGATCTCGAGTGGCGAGTAAAGAAAAGGAAACGTCTCAAAGGTCTTAGACCGAACAGGACTGTTGCCGATGTTGGTGACTGACGTTTCGACAGCCTGTGCAGAAGTCATCTTCAGAGTCAAGTGAGGAGTACAGTGTCAGTAGTATACTCATATAGTCTGGTACGTGATTACTGATTGGTCAGTTAAGTTGTAATGTGATTGGATGTTAGACTCAAGTAATGTGTCGCGATTGGTTGTTTTCGATCGGTAACTGAGTAAGGTTAACTCGTTCTGTTCTGCTCCAAAGAAAACAAGTACCTTCATAGTTGAACGGGTTTTTCACGAGAACAATTGCGACGACGACTTCATTATTGAAGATGAGAGACCCACAGGCGGCACTGACACAAACACCAACGTCACTCCGTTCACCACAGCAACTATGCCGTACATCAAGGGCATGTCGGAAACGATTGCACGGATCTTACATGCAGCCCTACAACATTTGCGTTGCACACCGCCCTATCACTACGCTACGACATTTACTGACTAACGTAAAGGACAAAGAAGAACCTAATAACAGACAAGGAGCGATTTACAGAATTAAATACTCCGACTGCCCGGCTTCGGAGAGACGGGACGAAACCTAAACACAAGACTAATTGAACACAAACGAGCGACCAGAAATGGTGATTTCAGCAGTCGCATTGCTGAACATCACCGACTCACGAACCACAGTATCGACTGGTACTCGGCACATTGTTTGACTTACACTACTATATTTTCAACGAATGACACTGGAAAGCTGGTTTACTAACTTGGAACGGAATCCTCTCAACAGATGTCAACATTAACCAGCGCCTTACAAACGACTCATTCACGACATAAAAAACAACGAACAGAACAGAACGAGCTATCCTTACTTTACGGATCGAAAACAACCAATCACGACACATTACTGGAGAATAATCACATTACAACTTAACTAACCAATCAGTAATCGCGTGCCTGACTATATAAGTATTCTTCTGACACACCATTCCGCACTTGACTCTAAAGATGACTCCGCACAGGTTGTCGAAACGTCAGTCACCAACATCGACAACAGTCCTTCTCAGGACCACACTATAACCCGGACGATCTGAACATAAGATCTACTATAAGCCTGCTTGCTGTCTTAGATCTGCATTTAAAAACCTACCGCCCTAAATATCGACTTGAAAGCTTTGGAAAACGCGCATTTACTATTGCTGCACCTGTTTTAAGGAACAACCTTCCGCTGGATATCAGAAACGCAAATAACTTAAATAGTGTTAAGAAAAATATATAAAATATATTTCTATAAATCATATTTTCATTGTAATTAATGTTTTAAAATCAAATCTTGTTAGCAGCGTCTTAGAAACCGGCAATAGGAAGCTATAAAAATATTAAATTTGTTCATTTATTTATATTTATTTATAAAAAGAGTCTTCGTGTGGACAGAAAGCTTCTTCAATTCGTGTGGATAGAAAGCAGCGTCTTTGTTCTGACGGAGGCTCACTTGATTTATTTAGGCTATGAACTAGTATCACATATAACGTCAAAAAATGATACGCTGCAGTGTTTATAATACTGAAACCCCATTTTGTGGAACAGTTTTTGCGATACTTCATTCTTCGTTTCAATAAAACAATAAGGAATCCTTCCCATTGCCAGCAATTTCTGTGATACGTGGTAAATCAATGCTTTGGCCAGTCCATTTTGCTGATGTGCTGGAAGAGTGTTCAATGCACTCATTCCTCCGTGCTCCATTACAAATATCCAGGACACAAGATCATCGTCCTTGTACAGTCCCGCTGTTATGGAATTCTCGACCATATTGTACAGTCGTCCAGCCATCCGATCATTTCCTCCAAACGCCCACGTCTTGTTAATGAGAGGGACATCTTTCTTTGTCAGTGGGGCAAGATGGTAGCCCTCTGGTTCACTGCTGTGAAATTAAAAGAAAAGCTCATCTTTATAGAGGTTTTGCACCAGTCACGTGACTCAGGAAAATTTCTTAAAACATTTGATATTTGGACACTGTTGCAGTATTTCTGTGAAGGGATTGTTGTCAATATCCGGTTTTCAGCCAATGGTTGCTGAAAATAATCTTTGTTTGGATTTGATGGGATATGAAAAAAACAATCCTACTAGTTTGCATATTTTGGCTTTCGGTTCATAACTTGTAAGCTATTAGCAAATTTCATGATTTTATTGTAGAAAATACCTTATATTTAAAAAGTTGGTGAGAAAAGATGCCTCAAAACAACTTGTGGCTTTGCACGTTCTTTAAAATCTTGATAGCTTTTAGAAGCGGCCATCTTGGATGGCAGCCTTAATTCTGCCTACTGTCATTACCGCCTCATAATTCATCCTAAAATATCTTGCAAAACGTAACAATTTTTGACTCTTTAAATATAATTTCTCAAAATGCACAATAATTCAAGCAAATTTCTTGATTCAGAGCATCAGATTTTAATTTTTACAGAAAATTATAGCAGCAAAACCAAATTATGTAAATGAGGTCCAAACTTTTTTGCATATCTCATCAGATTCAAACAAAACTTATTTTCAGGAAGCAGTGCAAAACCTCTATAGTCAATCCGAAATACAAAGTTCAATTTCCCTTAGCTGCATGTGGCTCTAATTATTAAGTGGGCGTCCTAAAATCGATTTGGTACCGCTTATTGGACGTTAAGAGGGGGCAAAAAGGGTCCAGAGGGTGGCCGGTGGACGTTAAGGAAAAAAACGTTAGAAAAAATAAATTCAGGTGTAGATAGACTTATTAATTCACAGTATGGGCGAGTTTCTGCTGACGTCATTGTTTATATTCTGCTTCATTAGCATACAGCTTAAGTCGGAGAAAGAACAAAGATAAACAACAACTGACTTTAAAAATTGAGAATACTTAAAATCAAATGAAATAAGTAACCGAACTTTCGGCTTTATATGTGTAGGTTCAAAGAAGAAATCCCTGCTCAAAAAACCTCAAAACAGCTGGAGGCAAGAACGACAATGAGCCCATGCATATTCTCTCTAAAATTTCCATTTTTCAAAACCACATCATGGAAAGAATATTCAGCATATCAATTTCATATTTTCAGAGAAAGTTTGTTTTCCAGAACCATTACATTATTAAGAAGCTTTGTTTTTGTAGCACAATTAGAAAAAAGGTTCCGCATGAAAATGAGGCAAAAAATGTAAACAGAAACTCGCCCATACTTTTTAGATATGAAACGTAACTTTATTTGTAATATATCCTCAAGTCATGATAGTGTTTTTGGTATGTCAATTGAATAGACTGTAGCTTATAACGAGAACTTTATGTTCGAAAGAAGAAATGAGTTCAGGTATTGATGGACTGATTAAGTTTATTTTAGGCTGAGGGCATAGCTTTATGAAACGTCATAGTGTTTGAGTTATGTCAACGAATTAACTCTATAGCTTATAATGGAAACGTTATGTTTGAATATAACAATGTGTGTGACAAAACTTATATAGGTTTCTAAATATTAAACCACATATTTTATTTAGCGAAGACATCTATCAACATGTTAGAGTGTTTGTATCGTTCAATTATTTTCCCTGGTGTTCATATTTGGTGCAGAAATCCTTCATCACTATAAAATAGGCAAATTATGAAACTCGCCAATTGTAGTGGACTTTAAGGAGGAGGTGGGAGGTGGTAAGCACTTAACAGCCAATGGACGTTAAGCGGTACCAAATCGATTTTAGGACGGTCCCTAATGCCTGATGGCAGAGAATTTTACTTGTCAGTTTTATTTTCAACGATCGTCTTGAAGGACCATTTTGTTAATGTTTAATCAGCGAAAATCATCCTATAACTTGCCAGGGAATCTGTTATCTGTACCCAATCCGAAAACAACTACTTATGATTTTTTTTGTTATGCAGCTCAGCAAAAACATCAACCTATTTTCCCGGGATTCGAGATTTCGAGTGTTTCACGACCTGACTGCTGGTGAGACCAACTTTCTTGGTCAGGAGGGACGATTTAGACTTTGTTCTCAACTTTCTTCCTTTTCAAATGTTTCCCCCAACGCACCCATTCGCCACCAATAATAATAATAATAATAATAATAATAATAATAATAATAATAATAATAATAATAATAATAACAATAATAATAATGATAATTATAATGAATAATAATATGGCAGCGGGTAGGGCGGATGCATGTTATCCATTCTGATATAAGATTCGTTCCTTAAGAAAGCAAGCCAAGTCTAGAGCATTTGTGCATATCCAGAAAAGTAGTTGTTATACTTTGCAGGCTGTTGAGCTATTTGGCGGAATTAGCAATTTGTTTCGTTTGATTTTTATCTGAGTATTATGGCGAGCAGAGAAAACTTAGAACAACAGCAACTTCGAGGCAATAGAGGTAGGATGAAATGGACGGAAGACGTGAATAATAGTCTACAGGACTGTAAGAGTAAAGTTCAAGCGTTAGCTAAGTCGAATAGTCCACCTCGACTAGAAAATGGCAGAAAGAAAGAAAATATCCGTATAATGAAAGAGTTGTGGGACGATTCTGTGTTCGGACATGTTGAGTTAACAAGCCAGAACTTAAGAGACCAGGAAGCGAGGCTGGAAAAAACTATGGGGATGTAAGATGTGTGGTTTCGGAGAGTGTTGGGGAGAGAGCTGAGCGAAAGGAATTATCGAGTAGAGAATGTAATGTTTCTAACTTGGATTCAACTAATTTGAAAGTCAATCACCAAGAAGCCGCAGATTTGCATACGGCAACTGAAGAGGTTAACCCCACGGGACTTGTTAAAGCTCTTAGTCAAGATACACACGATTTAATAGAATCTTCAAATGTGATTCTCACCCGCATGAACACTCAACAAGGTGATTTTGGTTGGCGAGAGTTTGATACGCGTATAAAGGAGAGACCAACTAAAAACGATTTGAATAACATCAACCAGTCAAAATGGAGCGAATGAAGCAACACCAAGTTTCCCCAAGAGATATTCCTTTCAGTTATTTGTGGATCGCCAACTGTGTTCTTTATTCGATCTGTTGTAATTACATTCTTGTTGAACAAAGGTTGAAAAAAGAAGCATAGTGGAACGGCTGGCGGAGCGCGTAAACAACAGAAGTGGAAACTAGAATATGAACAGTGTGTGGTGGAAGTAAGGAAAAAGATCTCGATCGCACAAGCTGAGCTAATGCGTTTAAAAGAGAACAGAAAAATCACAAAAAAGGGAAAAGGAATCGAGCTATGCTGGAAAAGGAATGCAAGGGTCTGTCTGTGGTGAAGTTAGTCAGCTACATGGAAAAACAGAAATTTATCCTAAGAAAGTTGAAGCGAAATGTTTCAGGCGTCAGAAGCAGGAAGAAGCTAGAGTCCTTAACCAGCAATTTCAGACTGATGCCAGCACGGTGTAAGCGAATATGCGAGAAATGCTAAATAAGGACAAAGAGAATGATAAGCCACAATATACAGCGAAAAGTCAAGCGAATGAAGGAGAGAGAGAAATGTTTAATAGCATCGAGGAAGCAAGTGAATACTGGAGAACTTTATGGGAGAGAGATGGGAAAGGACACAGGAATGCTGCGTGGTTTGAGGAGATAAGATCTGGGATCCATAGTAGATTACCACCATCGACTGAGGGGGACTGGGACTTAGAAGTGATGGTTGCAGCAAATGTGTTGAACGTAAAGAAGAACTGGAGCACGCCAGGCCCTGATCACCAGGCAAACTTTTGGTGGAAATGCGCTCACTCCCTTCATGAGGGTGTGGCAATTGCATTTCGATCGATATCTAGGAGAGATGAAGAGTACCCTGATTGGTTCGCAGAGGGGAAGGAAGTGTGGAAGGAAGAGGTGTGGAAGTCAGGAATAAATGAAAACCTCAAGCGATGTCTGTTTGTCACCACAGTTGAAAGTGTGCTGTTATATGGGTGCGAAGCCCGGGCCTTAACAGTCAAGGACGAGAGACACGCTGAAGAGGGACTCTGGACTGAATAACACCACGGAAATCAGAACTCTAATGATGGACAGGGTACAATGGAGGGCGGCTATCCAAAATTCTCGTGTTGGCTGGACATAGCCGCCCGTAGTAGTAGCAGAGGGGAAAACCTCCCTTATTCACAAGTCCGGGGAATTTAGTAGCAACAATCAGAGACCGATCACCTGTTTGAACACTCTTTATAAGTGGTATACCTCATGCCTTATCGTGCCAACTGACAAGCACCTTGATTATTACGACCTTATGGAAGGTTCACAGGGATGGGGGTGCGCATGCTGACAGTTAACAACTTGCTCATAGACCAGGCGGTTACACTTGATTGTCACCGGAGAAAGTGTAATCTAAGCATGGAATAGGCGGACGTTAAGAAAGCATATGACTCTGTAGATCACCGCTGGCTCGAGGAGATGATGCTTATCCTCATGTTTCCCCCCTCGTTGTGTAGGGTTATCCATAACCTGAAGTTGGAACACCAGAATAATGACCACAACTAGAAGGGGGAAAGAAGTTTCGGAGACAATACAATTTAAAAAGGGCCTCCAACAGGGTGATGCCTTATGTCTTCAGCTCTTCACGATCTGTATGAACCCGATCGCCTGGAAGATAAGTGCGCTGGAAGGAGCTATCTAAGCCTATCAATGCGAAGGTCACGGATCTTTTATACATAGATAACCTGAAAATCCTTGTAGCATCAGAATCGAGACTCAGCTGTGTAATGAAATCGGTTAAGGCAGCAATGGAAGACGTGGGTCTAGAGTTGAATCATACGAAATGTACGGTCGTGCACTTTAAGAGGGGGGTGCATGTGGCTAATAGTCGTGGTCTGGAAGTTGATGGCAATGCTAAAATACCGAGTGTGGAAAATGGAGAACAGTACAGGTTTTTAGGGGTGCCTGAAAGTCTAAAGCAAGAAGAGAAGCTAGCTTTAGAACGTGCATCAAAAGAGTATCTCTGCAGGATGTCAGTAATTTGCTCGAGTCCCCTCTTGGACTTCCATCATGTTATTGCATCCAATTAGTTTGCGATGCCAGCCATGAGTTACTTTATGTGGACTCAGAGCTGGCCAGTAACTGAACTCAAACAAGTAGATAGAGGCTCGTGAGATTGTTGTAGAAAATGGAGGCAAACACCCTTGTACCTCAACATCGTTGCTATACCTGCCTCGTGAGAATGGCGGTAGGAGGCAGTGCTCCATCGAGATAAAGTACAAAGAAACAAAGATGAAAGCAGTTGTAAAGCTATACCAGAACCAAGATCCGGCCATGCAAATGGTACGGGACTTTGAGGAACGTGCAGAGAGTATGGGCCATCAAGCATTGACGAAGGAAGCAAATGTGTATGCAAAGGAGTATGGACTGGACTTACAACTAAAGTACTCTGATCCAGGTTGTGTTACAGAGGAAGGAGTTATGGTACCTGAAGTTAAGTTGAAGAATGTCTTAAGCAAATATTGGAAGTCAAGGTTACAGAAGGAGGTTAGTGAACAGAAATGGCAAGGAAAGCTTGTAACGGAAAGGCAAAGAGATGAAGAGTTGAGTACCGAGCAATGCTTTTGGCGGCTGAGCAATTGGCGAACCTACCCAAAACACACTATCGCGGGCATGAGTGAACTTTATGAACAGTTATTACCAACACGTTTGTACTCTATTCACAAGACACGTGTGAGTGCTGGTAGCGATCCTGTATGTAGGCTATGTGGGACTGCGCAAGAGGGCTTGGCTCATATTCTGTCTGCATGTCCCGTACTTGCACAGACTAAGTACCTTGCAAGACATGATGTGGTACTGAAGGTCCTGTTTTTTGAGATCATATTCGACATGGGCCTGATAGACAGTGTGCCCTCGGACACTCATCCATCAAGCCACAGCCAGTTTATTAAATAGCTGATAACAATAAAGAGAAGCAAGTGATAGCATTTGAGATGAGCTTCCCCTGAGTGAGCAACCGCGACAAGAAGACTTCTGAGAAGACCATGAAGTATGCGCCACTTAGATGGGAGTTGAAGCAGAGGTGTCCAGGATACGAGATTAACCAGTACAACATCATATTAGACGTACTGGGTGGTTGGAACAAGGACTTAGATGTCACAATGCAGAAACTTGTAGGTAGTAAAGCTAAAGATGTGCTAAAGAAAATGCAGAAGGCCTGCCTCTCAAAAACTTTAAATATTGCACGCACCTTTAAAGATGCAATTTAACTCTCTGTAGCCAATTATGAACTTTAAATAGGAGAAAAAATTTTACATATAGAGTCTATAGTTTTTTTAATAGGTTTCATAATGCGTTTAGTTTTTTTATCCATTGATGGCCTCACGGGCCACGCTACCGCACCTCATGCTGCTTTTTACCCTGTATATAGCATACAGATGTTTTTACTGCTATAATAATGAAAGTGATAATGATAATTACGAGATTAGATGTAACTCATAAAGAAAACCAAGCTACTACGAAAGAGAGAAGTGTAAAACAGACCTGCTCTTAAGATGCTGAATACCACCAAGACATTTAAACTGTCCGTTGACCATTATTGCGAGTCTGGTGCAAAGCGCTTCACATTCTTCCATGCTACAGTAAGGGAAACAACAAATACAGCATCGGTTTTACTATTTTTATATATACAAGCATACAGACAGACAGACCTACCACTAACCTCTCTTTTTGTCTGTCTACTACACCATGAACTAAAAACGCCTCCAAATCTAAACACAAGTTATTAGCAAAAAACCTCTTTATTTCCGGCTTTGCCACCTACAATCCAGTCTTTCGAAAAACAAAACCACCAACTCGCTTTGTCCCTACCTTCCAACTCCACATCTATCCACTGCCTTGCATTTAAATCATCTATCAATTATCTAGTTACTTGAGAGAGAAAACCACGTTATTTTAGTGCCTAAATTGTGCTATCGGCAAACACCTTGTTCGTCCAATTGTAGTTTCACTAACCTGTGTGACGTCAATACAATCGAGCGGCCACCTTCCATAACTTTTGTAAGAGCGTCCCAGAGAAAACGACGTGTAACGGGGTCCATACCTGTCGTGGGCTCATCCTGGTGAGAGTAAACGGACCTGAGTATTTGTCAATACACCTGCTTTTATTACGCATGGACATTATTTTACTAGTGTACGGAAGGTCATGGGTTCGATTCCCATCTAGATCTGGAGCTCGGATTTTTCCGAGTTCTGTCTCGGCATAATTTCATATTTGTTGTTGTTTATTTACTAATTGTCCTTTTCTAATGATATTATCTAAATGAAACTAAATACACTCGTCAGAAAAACTTGGATTGTGCCCTGAGCGGGAATCAGTTGCACAGGAACACATGCGCGCCTCTAACGAAAGTGAATATCCCGCCTTAAAAGCGAACTTGTACGATGTGCTTAAAGTGCTAATTGTATCAAAATTTTGGACCCCGTTTTTTAACAGAAAAGTATTGTAGGTATATAATCAAACAAACTTCCTAGCCATTTTGTAATACCAAAAATGGAAATAGTTTTTTGAGGGTTGAAAGATAATGTTTTGGCGTCCGCCATTGTTGCAGTTCGAATCAGGTCGTCAGGCAGTCACAACGTTGCCGGAAATGACGTCATGGCTCAACCCGAGCGCAGGGAGAGAGATCAAAATTAATTACCGTAAACTTTCACATGGAAAATTGAATACAGGGAGACGTGGGTTCGATTCCCGCTCAGGGCATATACCAATTTTTTCTGACAACTGTTTACTATGACTCAAGGTCTCTAGTACAGGTGTTTCTTTAAATTCCATATCAACAGACCGACTCAAAACAAATATATACGTAAGAAATAAGTGTCAACAAGGTTCTTCAGTTTAAGTGTTAGTACTGAGACCCTATGCAAAAACGGCTCAATATTCTTTTGTCTACATTCAAATTAGTCATACTAACTTCATCCTAACTTTCAAAAGAATATGTTACTCTTAACGAGGCTAGTAGGACTATTATGAATGTAGACAAAAAACTGTCAAAATCGTCACCATTTTTGCATAAGGTCTATTACAAAACTGACAGACAACATGGTCCCAACTGGATTATAAAATGTACACTGTACGACATACCAGGAACACGATGGGTGGGTTGCCAACCAGAGCAATGGCTGTACTCAACTTCCGCTTGTTACCACCGCTGTTGAACCGGAAATGGATCGTGGACGGAAATACAATAGAATTAGATACATTTACACAATCAAAAAACTAAAATAGCACTGACAGACAGACTCTTCATTTAAGTAAAACTCAGGGCAGCCTTGTCAGAATGTTTATTCAGCAGACCTGCTATCTTTAGGGGAATTGAGTGCCTAAAATACATACGGATATATACATCTATATATCATACGAATAAATTAAAATTAAAATTAAAAAAAAGTAAGAATACAAATAAAAATACAAAAAAATTGTTATAACAAATATTTAAGAAACAAACAATAAAAACACAGTAAATCGTTATCTTGGGAAAATATTGACTAATTTAGATTTAAACTATTTTTCCTACAAATTAAATACCTGTAGTTTCCACAGAGTTTGTCAGCCCATTTCCCCAAGCTCAGTTGGTCAATTGTACTGCTGACGACGTCATCTATCTTGTCGTTTGGTACTCCCCGGAGATGAGCGTACATGGTCAGCATCTCACGGCCAGTCAGGCGATCGATCAACGCATCAAACTGCAAAACAAACAAAATAGAACTTTTAAAAAGGGCTTCACTTCTAGATTGACTGAAAAGTTTCCCATAAGAGTTTAATTACAAAATTTAATAAATACTTCAAATCAATGTCGAAATTAAATTCAAGTTTACGCAGCAAGATCTTTCACGAAACTTCACGTTGTTTTCTGTACTCTTAAATAAGAACAAAAACAAGAACCACATGAATTTACGGAAAATTTTCAAGAACTTTCATCAATTGACACGGTAGGCAAGTTCTAACGCGACGGAATGATGAATCAGATCATTTTCAGCAAATCGCGCTTGAGCTCTCACATGACCTACGTCACATTTAAAATTATTGCTCATGGTGACCACATCGATCCATCAAATGTTGTATAGTTTGTCCGCGCTTTCATGCGTAATAGTACAAAAGAGTAATGTGCCAGATTTGCTAAACTCAAATGCCACATACTGAACATACGAACACCTGTGACTGTCTCTTACAAAAAGAAACTAGCTGTAAGAAATTAAAAACTTTAAACACAGGAGGACGTTAACAATTAATTATATCATAAAAAGGAATATATCACGCACCTGAGGGCAATATCCGATTCGTTGCTGCACCTGTTAGATGGAGACAGTTGCATTAAAACGCCAAATCACTTTTGTCAAGATTATCTTGCTGAGAAATGAGTCATTGTGGCTGTCCAGAAAGGATATGATCCAGGAATATTTTGAGAGTTTAAGGAGATCTGAACAAGCGTCTCATTGATCTCGTTTGGGAAAAACTCTTTCAAACTCAATAAACCAGTTATGTTCGAATCCCAATCTTTGTTATTAGATACTTACTTCGTGAACAAGTTAATAAATACGACTCATTAAATAGATACACAAACTCAAACAAAACGCACCTTTCGAAGATGAGTCTGGATATCATAACCATCTATGAAAGCAGTTCCTTC
>JAOCPT020480648.1:0-12775 GCA_026546935.2 Palythoa grandiflora
AAAGTGTTGGTTATAAATTGGCATCTGTGGGAATCGAACTTGGAACACATAGCTCGCAACGATTTACAACCAAAACGCCTTAACCCATTGCGCCACGGAGACCAAGCCAAAACAAAACAAGTAGAGAAAATGAAATCCCACATGCATAACCGGAACCAACGCTGCCCTAATATATACAAAATTTGAGCACAATTATTAAATGACGTAGTGTAATTAAAAATTAAAAATTTGAACACATAGCTGTACGGACAGTACAGAAAATTTCCATTGGCTGAAAAGAACTTAGAACTGTCACCACTTGTCATCACCCCAGGGGGTTACTCCCTACATTGATACGATAGGGATGCTCATCATATTTTTTAGGGGTCAAAATTGGCAATTTGGTATTTTTTAGGGGTTTTCAGACAAAAGTCAATGTTATTACCATAGTTATTCACTTTTAAGCCACACCATTTTTTTACAAATTTCAGAATATGGTGAGTAACAGCATTCCAAATTGGAGGTTGCGGCTTTAAAACTGAGTTTTTCCTGAAGTAAAAATATTGACATCCAAAATTCATGATTATAAACACGAATTCACAATTAGGCTGCACAAAAACACAACACTAAACAACTTAACAGTAATTCACAGGGTTCAAATTCGCAAATCGCAATTCACAATTTACGAACCAATGTTTTGAACTTGTGAATCGAAAATATTTTTTTCCGACTTGAAATTTTTTGATATAATGTAACTAATTTGTTTTCAATTTTTGTGTAAACAAAGAAGTATAGCCAAAATTTATACAAAATTTGAAACTGAAAAGTATGCGCGCACTTTAATGGTTTTCCTTGACCTTTGGATCATGGAAGTTGTAAACAACTTCAAATAAGGATTGACCAAATTGTGCCAGTGAAAGAAGCAGAGAAATCAAGAAATGAGCACTACAGGTTTTGTATTTCTAGCTTGAATGAAACATAAAAACATTCTCAGGAGTCTACTCCTGTTTACTTTTGGACTTAAATTGTTTTGTGTAAATTTGCAGCTGAATGAATGTAGTTTCAACGTTTTTGCATGAAAACAACTTTGTTTTGAAATTAGGTCATTTTGTTGCATGTTTATTAAGCAAGTTCTACTCCTAAAAAACGAGATGCGGCTTAAAACTGAGTATTTTCCGAAACAAACCATTCATGAAGCCGCTCAGCTATCTTTGTCAAAATGGGGGGTGCGGCTTAATAGTGAGTGCGGCTTAAAAGTGAATAACTACAGTAAGTTAAATACAACCACATACAACCACTGACATAAAATATTGAGCCGCCCATCAAATCTTGTCGATTTGCTACAAAACCTTCATTTTTTCTGAACTAATCAGTTACCACCTCAAAGAAACTTCATATAGTTGTTGTACTATGCCTAAACATTAAAAGGAATAAAAAGTCAATTTTAGCATTCTGACAGTTCTCCTTTGAGATAAACGTCAACAAATAAAATTAAGATTTTCTTGAATTCTTTTGCATCCACATATAACCTCCAGGTAATAAAACTGTTATTCCTGCTTTTTTTGAATGATTTAAAGGAGCAGCTTTATTTGGGAAAGAAAACGGTGGGGAGACTTTTTTTAACTTAATGGAGAGTGGTACACGCTTATATCTTGCACAAACCTTGAAGTATCAAAGGTCTCATTCTCATAAAATATATATTATTAGTAAGAGTAAATAATTCATGTCCAAAACAAAATATTTCTTACTTAGTAATGGATACATTAGTAGGACTTTTCGTTGATCCACATCTGCAGGAAACTTGGCATAATAAACCTACAAGCAAGTCATAATAAAAGTTCACTTTAACAGTAACAAAAACATTTTAGTTTCAATACAATTATGTAAGCTGTACAAAGAAGTAAAAGCTTACCTTGGGAGAATTCGTTTCCTCATTCCCCTTGATAAGAATTTTACCAATTCTGATAGATCGGCAACAGTCCCTTAGACCTTTTTCCATGGCCTCTCCTAGGTACCATCACAACAACATGATAGACATTAAGAACATTAAATTTAATTATTTCTAATTATTCTTTCTGACTATTCATTTTGTTTGGCAAAAAATGGCCATCACAAACATTCTACGCTATTTTTGCCTTTTCACTCACCATTGACTTTCAAACATCAAGCAATAATCATCATCATTGTTTCAATCACTGACATTGTCACCATCATTACAATTACCATTATGGCTATCATCATCCTCACCACCATCATCAGTCATCATCATCAATCGTCATCATCAGTCATCATCATCATTATCATTACTATCATCATCATCATCATCATCATCATCATCCACACCATGCACCATGTGTCATCATCATCATGATTATCACCACCATGCATCATCATCACCATCATCATCATCATCAGTCACGATCACCATCACCATCACAGTCATCATCACCAGGGCTCAAATTTTATGATTGTCCAGTCATCTCGCATGGGCTGATGACTGGAATCAAGAGTAGTAGTACAGTGGAATCCCGGTTTAACGATATGCCAAGGGGACGTCAAAAAATATATCGCTATACCGAGATTCCTGGTATAACGATATTGTAGGAAAATTTCTAGAAATATCGTTATACCGGGAAAAAGGTGACGGGAATATTGTTAAATCGAATATCGTTAAACCCGGGTTCTGCCCCATACATTTTACTATAACTTTTGCCGGGGAAACGAATGTTTATCGTTATACCGGGAATATCATTAAACCGAAGATCGTTAAACCGGGATTCCACTGTAGTTGGATTACTAAACCAAACTACTTGATATATAATTTTTGTACTTTATTCTAAACAGGGGCGAGGTCATTTTTGGTTAAAATAATTATTTATTAATATTGATTTAAATGAATTTTAAATGAAAGAAACGATATTTAAATGAAGGAAACTATAATACATACATTCTTAAAACTGTTTGTCAACTTTGAGTAACTTTGGGGGAAGACTGAAAAATAAGTCTTGGTTACCCTGTGTACATCATGAAAGTTTACATATAATTGAGCCCTTATCACAATCATTATAGTCGTTGTCGTCATCATCATCATCATCATCATAATTATTGTTATTACTTACCACTTCTCATGATACTGACGCCACAGTTTCCTCTTTGGAATGCAAGACCTTTATATGATGATCCTGTGAATATTTTTGTTATAATTATCTTTATCATTTTGTTAATGTCTTTAAAATGTCAGATTGATTAACATAAAAAATATTGATTCTGACATGAATTAGCCTGCGCATCAGACAGTCTATACCTCCGATTGAAAGAGCTTGGGCCAGCTGCAATGCAGGCTAACATGAATTGCCTTCATTTTATATGTGTAAGAATAAAGTGATTGCTTGCATCAAGTAGTTCAATTATAGTAATTTATAATAAATTTTGCAGTTCTGACAGTTTTTGCCATATTAATAATTTTGCAACAGTTGTTATGAAGAACATTCACTTAACTTCATATTTTTTAATAGACAGAATGCAACCTTGTACTGTATAATGATGGTTAGAGGTGGCTCAAACAGAAAAATTATAAGTAATGATGGAACAATTTGTCCCCAGAATTTAAGCTATCTACAGTTTTTTGATGAAGATCAATCCGGTTTATGTATAACAGTACCAGGAGTGAAACTGAATTTACTAGTGCAAGCAAAGATAGTCATAAAGTAATTGCCGAGTATGTGTCTTGTAGAGCAAGGGGGTCTAGTTAATATAACAGAGAGTCTAGTGGGATTAATGTTGTATTCATAATTCCTTTACAATTAAACAAACAGTGTCTATCCATATTGCAAAGGTGCACCATCACAAATATGATTTTTATCTTAAAATTTCATATCGTGTTTGCTCGTGTATGAGACTTAAGTTGTTACAATGTACAATAAATCGAGCCTTATTTTTAGGTCCAAAATCAATACTTTTTTTAAAAGTTTGTCATTTTATTTTTTGCTCGTGTATAATTTTAGGCTAATTTTAAGGTTTAAAAACTCAACTTATACACATGCAAATACAGTAATCAAATCATTTAAAAGATCTCAAGAGCTTTCAAATTATTTGAGGAGGGTGATAACTCTTGCTCTGACAACACTGTTCATACAAAATTGACCTGAGAAGAGTGATACATCAATAAGCTACTAACTAAAAATCGCTTGCCTCATTGGAGAAATCAATATATTAAATGTAGCAGTCACCTTTTAAAATTAAGTCTTGCATTGTTTATTTTGCAGAGAACGGAATTTAACAGAGAAACTTTGGACTTGGGATGTGCAGAAGTGTCTTTTCTGTTGTTTATTAACCACTTACTCAACAGAAACAATCACTTACCTCAAATATTTTAAAAATATTGACTGAAAATAATTAAGCAATGTAAATAAAACTTACATGTTCTTTTCAAATGTGAAAACAAATTATTTAATTTTTTTTTTCCTTGAGCAGAATAGTGACAATAATATATTAAAACACTAACTTCATTAAATTAGATTATAACGGGAAAAAAGGAAAATATTTACCTGTAGGAGTTCTGACAGTGCATGTTTTATACGGCAATTGATTCAGGCCTTCCTCCACTACAAGACGAATCTACAAGTTACCAGATACAATGACAGTTTTCATTAGTGCCATGAAAAAGGATAGATTTATATATTGAGTAAGTAACAATAGCCTAGACCTATATTAAGATATTCAAAGTCCATACTGTATGAACCCAAAATTTGTTCTGTAGTCCTACAGCTACAATGTGGTGTTACTATAAAAAAACATAATATGAACAAAGAAATATCTTGCTATCCTAGTTTTTTGGTAATCAAAAGTAGATAAATTTTGCCATTTTCAACCCTTGGTCGCATTTGTGGAGGCTGGACCGTACTAAGAAGGCCTGTGACATCAAGTAAGTAAATTAACCCCAACAAACAGTGAATGCTGAACATGTGTGATGCTGGAATGTTAAATTCTTGTAGCTATTTTGAGCAAAATAATTTGCACTTCAAAATATCGCAGCAAGCTTTGCTTAACATGTAAACAAGAACTCACTTATTTGACATCATTCAGCCTTTTTGGGCCCAGGCCACCATAAACTCGACCAAGAGTACACAAGTTCAAATTTTAACACTCTATAAAGCAAACAATGGCAGTGTGGTTTGTGCTTTGGTAAGATCTCTGGCTTCTAACCACAAGATCCCAGGTTTGACCCCCAACTCAGCCGAGTATTGAACATTTGTGTGACCTTCTTTTCTGCCACTGTCGACTAAGCTTACCATCCTCCTGAGGTCGGTAAAATGAGTACCAACTTCTGCTGGAGGCTAACCTGCAAAGGATAAGTATCCTGTCCAGGGAAAGTCAATGACTCTCATCCACTTAATACTACAGAAACCGGAGATAAGCACCAGCTCTAATGGGCCACTTAGGCTCATAAAAGGCTTTAGCTAGCTTGCTAGCCACCATGAACTCAGCGAACAGTACACAAGGTCACATTTTTATGCTCCATAAGGCAAAGAGGTATATTCTCAATTAGGTCATTTTTTCAAAATTTGAACTAGAAATACATATAGAATTTCAGTAAAACAAAATCTGTTTTGAGGTCAGAAACACTTTAAGTTAATGAAGGCCAAGTTATTCAATTAAAAAATTAATATCTATCATAGGCCTTGGCTGTTGTTATACTCAACATATAAATAGTAACTTATCTATATACATGTAAATTGTTTTATAACTTAATTCTGTTTGAGAATGGCATGATGATGACACCAAAACATTCCAGTTTCAATAAATTTTCCTTTCTAATTTTATGTTTTGCTAAGCAATTGAACATAAACTTTTTTGTTTTATTATACTTACTATTGTTTTATTAAGGGTTGACAAATTTAACAGCACTGTCTATATGTTATTTTGGCAACTGACTCAAATAAAACTTCTCAATAACGTAAAGTAAGCACGGTTCATATGACACGAACATCCTGTCATGTGAAATGTGCAAGCTGAACTTTGGAATAAATGTTTTCCATATCATATAGCTAGTCAAGTGTCAAGAGTATTTTTGTGTCCTCAAAAAATTAGTGTGCTTTATCAAATGTCTTAGACAAAAACACTGTGAATACATGTCCTTTATTAACCGCATATATAATAGCAAATTAAAGTTATGAAGTAACAATTTTGAAAAAACAAGAGCATTTAAAATTGTCACCTGGAGAGCCTAAGAAACGTTTTATTAAGGAAATACCTAATTTAAGGAGATTCTTAAATATTTTTAAGGAATTTCAGAATCACCTTAAATTTTTCAGCAAAAACGGTGAATTATTATTTATTGGCTTTTAAGTAACATTCATTCACAAAACACCCACTGATAATTTAATGCTGATTACGTTTTCGATTCACTTCACTAAATTACAGTTACACATTTATTTACGAATAACTTACCAGTCGGTCTGCATAAAATACAAAATCACTTCTGGATGTTATCCTGATAAAAAGATTACGGCAGATATATCAACTATATGCAGAGTAAACAAATAGATCATTATTTGAATGATAGATATCGAACCGCACATACAATCAAGTAGTTTTAAAATTTGAATTCCTTGAGACGCTCTATTAAAACTTCAAAACCTCCTCCAGTGAAACATGTCCAAAGATTGAATCTTAAGATGTACAAAAATTGTGTATATAAATTACATTTTAAGGAAAGTGTTTTGCACAAGAAAAACAAAGAAAAGAACGCGATTTAATAGCTTTGCCATTTACAAGAAATAAACTTCAATTTACCATCGCGGAAGAAGGCCAATATAGGCAATAGAGAATTGTTAGGGCACAAATAATGAACGTTTTGTAAAAAAATTAAACTACATTATATAAACTTCAAAATGTTACAAACCTGTCTCTCAAAATGGTTTGCAGTTCTTTAACTTGGTCGTTCATTCTTATCAATTTCAACTGCGGTCCAAAATCAAATTGAAGTGACTCTAGTGGCACGTGGCTATCTTCGGCCTCCGTACCATCCACTTCACCCGAATTTGAACATGATTTTGCGCTTTCATGTTGATTTAAACAACCCCCAACCTTGGACGAATCGTTATGTAAGATCTCATTGCTCTTATCCTGTTTTACAGGAGCAAGATCTGGCATTTTAAGTCATATATAACGATTGTTTTTCTTTCCTGCACACCACAATTCATTGAATCACAATGTTATCGCCAAGACGAATACCCAAATCGAGGCTGTGACCCAGTCTCCGATAATCACGGCCAACAAGGCGACAAAACCAATCCGATGTTTTAGTCAGGGGATTGAGACTAGCCACCGAAAAAATGGAAGCTAAGCTTTGATTGGTCAGTTTTGAGAATGTAGTGCACTGGTGTTCAGCTCAGGCCTGGGAAGGTTTGACGCAAAAATTAAAACGTGAAACGTGCACGTGGATAGTTGTTGATAGTTTTCGACGAATAATTTTAGAAAAAATCCAAAACAGTTGCGGTACTGTCAATCCATCCGTAGGAGAGTGTGCATACTTTGTGGGTTTCAAACAATCTGCTTCATCAAGTTGCATTATGTCTGTTATTGTTAGGCAAACTTTGTTAGATTTTACAAGTGCAGAGAATGTGTTTGAAGATGAGGAACAACGAAATCAAGTCTTCGATCTTTTGAGGAAGTATGGAGGTAGAGGTCCGTTAGTTTCTTCCGATCTGGAAGATGGCAGAGGGTTTTTCTTCATGTTTATGGGAGAGGAAGGCGGGTGAGTTAAAATACAAGGAGGGCGTGATTGATTAACAACTAATCGTTTTTAAAATATTGCGTTGTTAGAGTTGTGATTGGTTCACCAGGTTATCGCTTTGTAAAACACAATGAAAGCGATCAACTTTGGTTTTAAGGTTTACAATAACTTTGAAGGAAATCGTATCATAAAAAAAGGGAACTTGACAAGAAATTGTCATATTTCTGATCTGCAAGAAAAAAGAATATTAAAAAAAATAAAATAAAACTTTATATACGCTCAAATTTCAGAGTAGCTGTTAAGAGTTAATATTTTCAAGCACACATAAATAACAACACAATTAAAAACCCCAACTGGCAGGAGGCTACCAGTTGGCTATTTACAAGGCATGGTGCAACCTCGTACCCAGGAACGAGGTTGGGCATGGTGGACTTGACTCTGGGATATACCCAAAGACAAATCCAGCTAGTGGCCAGAGTGGGACTTGAACCTGGGTCAACTGCATTCAAGTCTGGTGCCCAGACCACTAGGCCACACTTGCCACCACAGTTGTTATTATAAAGATAAAGCAATGCTGTATACTTCAATCAAGGCCACCATCAACCAAGTTTTGGTGAATAGTGGCATATGGAATATTCACCTCAGCTTCTGAGAATAACAGTCTGTAATTGTTAGATATTTTGTCTCTATTTTGTCGTTAATATTTTTGGTTCTATTTTGTTTCTCTTCCAAGATTTTAAACATCTGCCACACTATATAACAACTTTTGAAGCTATTTTGTAGAATTCTGGTCATTTTAGCTTTATAGAAGCAGCTTTCATTTTTAAGTAGGAATCTAATCATGCTCAGTCCAGTACGAGGGGGGACTGCCCCTAAAAAGTCAGGGGTGCTCGCTTATCTTTTGGGGTTAAAATTCGGGTCTCCCTATCTTTAAGGGTATCTCTATATATGTGCTTGCTATCTTTTAGGGTTCTATATAAAGTCAACCAGCTGTGCTTCCTGATGAGATCACTGCTCAGAATCATGAGAGACTGGCCATGCAAAAATGTGTTTGTTGCCTCTGATAAATCTCTTAGGGGTTACAAAGAGTATTTCAGAGTGTATCCTTTTTGGGGTAATATTTTAAGAACAACACCCTAATTACTATCTTTTAGGGTACAGTTTAAAGGGACCAACCCCACTTGCTATCTTTTTTAGGGGTCAAATTTATTTCCTCCAAAGAGCACCCCCACCTTTTTTAAGGGGGAGTCCGTCCCTCAGGAGTTCAGTTTTGAAAAAATTTGACTTATTAAATGCCCCTTTTTCTTGCATTTGTTCAGGCACTGGGTTTTGAGGAGTTTTCCAAGAGGATTTGTGACACTAGATATAGCACAGTATACACAGGAACAGAAAGATCAACAGCTGTCAAACGAGGTACCATTATGGTTTAACTTAACAACATCCAGACCTTTCAGAATTATTGCTCGAAAGCAACAGAAATAAATGGAGAAACAACCGCGAATCAAACAGCAAATGTATTGGTACTAGGAAGGGTAGAAAGAAAGAAAGAAAAGAAAGATGCATTCTGATCACCACCTCAAGTACAAAGACAGCACAGAACATCAAAGTCATATATTAATAGTTTATGACTCTCAAAATATGTACCAAAAGTAGCAATTGTAAAAGTTACATTTATTTGTAGAACAGAACCTTTGAAACCAATTTATTTTATTTTAATTTTAGAAACTCGAAGCGTTAAAATCCAGTTTGGAATCAGTTTTACAATGCAAAAAATCCTCAATTCTCCTACCAATCAAAAGAGGCTCCAAGCTGAATCCCTATTATCCTACATCAGACCGTCGCTTGATGGAGTATGACTTTGACAAGTATGTAAAGCAGCAATTAATATATTTACTGAACAGATTTATTAGATAAGTGCAACTTCTACCATTTACTGTCAGATATTTACATCGTGTGTACTTGACTTTTTCAAACGTTAGGACATATTTAGTTTTGTGAGCATTGGTTTTAGCAGGGTTTAAGGGTTAAGGTTGGTTGCCTAAAACTGGTGCAATATAACCTCCATATAAGGAATGAGCCATTAGATATTTAAGGGATGGGTGGGTGAGAGGCAATTTTTTTCGGGCAGGATTTTTTTTTTCACTTGATGCTCTGCCATTTTTTACATCATATTTTCTATTTCATTTTTTGTTTTTTTCTTAATTTGTGCAAGATATTTTATGCCCCTGAAAACAGTGCGAGAATTTTTTTTTGGAAACTTACCAGGTACTGAGGTTCAGTAAGCAGCACATGAAATTTAATGGTAAAAAAACTTTAATGTTATTTTAACTAATTCCAAAGATTCCTGCACTAGTACGACAGGAAATTCTAAAATTAACGTAAATAGGTGCATTATTAATTTTATTCAAAATCTCTTTAATGTTTTAGAATTCTGTTTGAAGAGGATTCACCATACCAAAATATTAAGATTGCACACTCAAATGAGTTTGGAAATGTGTTGATCCTTGATGGAGACGTTAGTAAGTGTGAAGAAATTATTTAGATTGAACGTAACCACTATCTGTTAAAAATTATAGATAACATTTATTTTTGCAAATATTTAATGACTATCAACCTTGGACATTTAATGCCACTAATTATAAGACCTCCTTCACTTCCAAATCTAATGCACCTGATTCATCTTCAGATAAGATTTAAGTGTCTCTTCCATACATGTGAGGGGTTTCAGAGAAGTCGGCCCAAGTGGAGTTAAAATGTAACTCAAGCAGTTTAATTCAGTTCTATCTATCTTAGCTAGTCCACCTGAAAGATACCACCCCACAAGATTACAAGCTAAGTGTGGTGTTATAATTATAAAATAGTTTGTTCTGATTGCGATCTTTCATATGTAGGAGAAACCGCAAGACCTTACAATACTAGATTTAAGGAACATAACAGCACCAGTCAAAATTAGGACTCTTACTGCAGTAGGTGAACATAGATCTTCAATCTATGGGTCATTCTTTTAACACTGAAAAATGCTCAATTCTTGTAACGGAAAGTGACAGATTAAGTAGAAAAATAAAAGAAACGATCCATATTTACCAAGAAGCGCTGCCACTCAACACGGATAGCAGAACTTTCCAGACTGCCACCAATCTACCATAATGTTTTATCATGCATCTCAAATCTTTTCTACAAGGTATTTTTTATGGTTGAATTTTTTGAAACTTAGGTTATTTTAATTTGTGGTATTTTTTCACATTTCCCAAGGAGCATCCCTATCCTTTCACACCCCCCCCCCTCCCCCCTTGGCACTGAATGCATCATAGTTTAGTTGCAAACTGCACATCTGATTGGAGGTGGATATATGTCATAAATTTTCAAAATTTGGAGCTAAAATTTGTTGAGTGTAAACTTGAAGGAACCCTGTACATGAATTATTATATTGCAGCATGTTAAAGGGAAAGGTTGTAATCTTATTTACTTAATGTTACCTAGAGCAGTTTATATGTTCGTGATATAGTCCCAGAAGTCAGGAATATGACACTTGAAATTTTGTTTTGTCATCTTTTTAAAGACCTTGCAGAAAGTGACATTTTATACACACGAGCAATTACTGGTGGTGGAAGGGAAAGTTACAAGGACAAAACAGTTCTGATCCTGGGGGGTGGAGATGGTGGGATTCTTCACGAGCTTCTGCAAGAATCGCCCAAGTTCATTACAATGATTGAAATTGATCAGCTAGTGATTGATGGGGCAGTGAAGTACCTGAGAGGAATATGTGGAGATTCTATGGACTCCCTGACAGGATCGAATTACGAGGTTAGATTTAAAATAACATTTTAGAAATGAGTACCAGCTTCTGCTGTGGGCTAATATAACCTGTGATGGACTAGTGTCCCGTCCAGGGGGAGTCATTGACTCAGCATCCGCTTAACACTACAGAAACCAGAGATAAGCACCGCTTCCAATGGGCCACTTTGGCTTGTAGGATTTCACTTTTTCTTATTCAGAAAATAACCAAAATCTTAAACATTGAATGAAAACTAGATGACAAAAGCAATGTCAATACATGTTGGTTCCAACTCGCAAAGCCTTATTTTGAAACCCCCCAGCAGAATGAAGAAATGTTAATTTGAGATTTTCATGATACTGTCTCAATGCTTGTTCAATAATAAATGATGAATACAAAGCAGATACTGAACAGATTTTATAAAGTTTTTCCTAAAATTCCAAAAAAATGGCATCTTCCCATATGTATTTATTTGTTAGTATATTAATCTGTGCAACTAATATCATTGTAGATTATAGTGGATGACTGTGTCAAAACTATGAAAGAATACATAAAGGAAGGAAGAACTTTCGACTATGTGATCAATGATTTGACAGCAATACCAATAAGTACAGCTCCTGTCGGTAAGTAGACAATTATCTCATGATGATGTATGACTTAAAATGTATATATAGGGAAAAAAGAAAATTTTCAGTTAGAAAGGCTTTTGAAAATGAAGAAAAATGTCGTTTATTGTTATTATTATTATTATTATTATTATAGAAATAGCTTGTTTTGTTCGTAAGATCTTAACATTTTTTAAATAAGCAAAATAGGAAAGTTGTAAATGTCATCGAAATAACTTTTCGTTACCTCCATCAGTCTAAACAATAGAACCAAACTCATTTCTAAATACCAGAACAACAATAAATGCCTATTGTCAAATTTTAACAGGGGAATCAGAACCTAATTAGCATTTTGAAACACTACTTTTAAACTCCAAGTTTTGAATTTTTGATAAGTTTCCTGATGATTGCGTCAGCGTGAAACTTTTAAATTGGGACTGCTTTAAACTTTTTTGCCGTTTTTACTTAAGGTTACCGTATACCTTCAGGGGTGTTTTGCGTCAAAACGATACAGCACATCTGTTTTGAGCCGTAGGTACCTAAACCCATATATCAAATTAAAGCTTATAGAACGGGCTTTCGAACTATATTAAAAATTTTTAATTAAAATGAATCTTTAGATTTTTTATGTTCTCAAGAGATAAGCGAAAAAATCGCCTTTCGAAAGTTACAAGTCCC